>BSBK01009692.1:5000-162500 GCA_027943335.1 Chamaecyparis obtusa
AACTTTATCGCAACATCCTAAACCATGTCCATTGAATTCATGCTTAGAATTTTTTTTGAAACCAACTCCTTAATGCTTTTCTAAATCTAATTTAGGAGCTTGAGTGAGGGTTGAAATGTTTGAAGAGGGGGTTGACTCTTATTCTTAATTGCTTTAAAGTCTAAATAGCCCTAATAATCATCAAGACATGTACTGGAAGAAGAGATTGGACTAGCTTTAAAAGAATCTTGAATAAAAATACACACTATTCCCCTTCAAGGCTTCCATTTTTTATTTGGGGGACTTTATATTATCCACAAAAAGTGGATGTAAAGTATAATGAATCCCAATATATCTCTAATAAATCATTATCAATAGGAGACCATAGTATAGAAAGAACTATAGTATTAAGAGAAGATCTAGATCCTACCTCTTTTGAATATGACTATGCAATCTTGTATAATCATGTAGTATGTACATCTTATTATTGTGAATGAACTTAAGTAAGGGATGAAGAGTAGAAGGGAGAAATTTCATAGCATGGAGCCATGGTTTACCTAGAAGAAGGTTGTATGTGAGAGTGTCAAGCATACCATGGATAGGTTTGGATCTAATTAGAGGACCTTCCAACATTATCAAAGCCACAAATATAAAGGGAATTAGGTTGAATAAGGGGAATATATTTGCTAATAATTCAACATTAAGACTTGGTCCATTATCAACTAAGGTGTCTCTCAATAGCATTACCATTAATGAGAATAATAATCATGAGGGGATCATATGATTTTGAAAAATTAAGGGAGGTAACTCATCTTGTTTGAACATAATATTTGGCTTTATTTTATGTATACAATCTAGAAAGTCCACTACATCATTTGATTTGGTAGAAGGGGAGACAACTAATTTTTGTAAGGCTTCATGTCGTATCCTATGGTATATAGGTGAAGTTTGAAACAATTCCCAAAGACATATATTACCTAAAGTAGCATGAAGTTTCTCAACAAGAACACATTGAAGTAAGTTAAGTAGTAGAACAACTTCCTACATCTTGAGAGAATAGTAATATAAAATAATTTCTTATATCTTTTTAATAATTGCAAAAACTTAATAGAAAACACATAAATAACATGCATACCACACAATAGTGATTTACATGGGAAAAACCCCACAACCCAATATATTATTTAGAAATCAATAATAGATTATGATATACTTGTAGAGAAAGATTCACATAGGAGTATCAGAAACTAGATATTCAGAGGTATCTAAATAGCTATAAGACTCTTTCACACACCTTCCATCTCACACACCTAATGTCACGACCCCAGAGGTTGAGCCCATTTTCCTTTCCGATCCGACTTCCACAGGCGAGCTGTCAAGGCGATTTGGATCACGTGACCCGAGCTGCAGTGGCTCATTCTGAGTTGTTGGGACGAGCTGACTTGGACATGCCGACTTGGCGTAATGTCAGAAGGTTGTCAGAGCGAAGGTCAGGGGTGTCAGTTGGGCCTTGGAGTTTTGTGAAGTCATCATGGGATGTAAGAGGTTGTTGGATGTTCGGATCTGGAGGATGTCAGAAGGAGTTGACATTTTGGAGCGCATGCATGAAGAACTTGGAGTGGAGTGCAAGTCATGCCTAATAATTGTTTCTGGGTGACTGTTGGAGGTAGGCTGGGCTTTTTCCTTAACGTGCAAGCAAGGGTGTCAGTGGCGCAATGATTTGGGATTAGGTGTAGGTCTGATTGATGCAGTCAATCATGACTTAGCCTAAGCATTGGACGTGGGCGATTTCAAATTCAAATTTGTGCCCATCATTATTTTGCAATGGCGTAGTGTGATGACCGTGGGCCTGTCATGGCAACTCGGATGTCAATAGGCATTCATGTTTGGAGCCATTTGAATTTCAAACAGATCCTTTATTGGCGGGACGACGGGACGTGCTCGCCTCTATATAAGGCTGGGCCTTATTCTTATTTTCAGTTAGAGGGAGAGAGAGAGAATGCTGGAGTGTTTTTATGCAGTGTGGAGTGAAGTTAGAGACTTGCAGACGGGCAGAGCCATTTGTGAGTTTTCATTGCAGGTTGCAGGAGTCGAGGGCTGAGGGTCGAAGCGAGAGCTGAAGGTCTAGTTTAGAGCCAAGCCGAGTTGTTTCTTGGGGCCGAGCCAATTCACTATTTGAGCCAAAGCCATGTTGGCTAGACGTGACTTCTCCTCTCTTCTTCTTTCTCTTCTTTTGGCAACATTTCTTCTCTCTTCTTGGGTCTGCATAATTCTAGTCTTGGATAGACTTGTTGTATTCGGCTAGCTGGGGCTAGCCCTTCTTTGTATTTGGTTAACTCATTTAGCCATCTCTTTTGTTTTAGGGACAACCTGGACATTCTCAGTCCAAGACTATTTAGTATTGCATTGTATTGAGCTTTCAATGTAATCAAGGAAACTTGTCCCAATCTGCCTACGTGCGACTTGTATGATTTTTATGCATGCTTGTTGGTATCATTTGTACAGGATTGGTATCCTTATGTGAGCCATCGCGTTGCAACTCAATTCGAACTTGGGACAGTAGGGGCACACCAGATTGAAGGCGTAGTCTGGGATTTCTTGAAGAGTTGTGCCTTAGCTCGTTTAAGTAATTCACAGTGCCGCATGGGTCTGAGCTATTCCAATAGTGAAGACCGTGACACCTAATATATAAGAGATACAATACATGAAATTATTAAACGATATTAGAAAACCATGTGCTAAAAACCGCTTATAAAGTGGTGCCCATTCTATCTCCAATCAAATATGATCTAAGGTGTGTCAAAACACACACCAACATCTGTAACTCCCTTTTATAGCTCATTTACGTGTTCAACATAGTTTTTATATTTCCTATTTTAGGAGACCAAACTTCTAGAGGCCATATATTTCAAATCGAGTATCCAATTGATGAACCATTTAAAGTGTTGGAAAAATCACAATGTTATCTATCACCTAGTAACCTGCTACACCAGTCACCCACCATTTTAGGATATTTTGAATTCTTTAAAGCCTTCAAACTTGATTTCATTTTTTTTTTACAACTTCCAAAAAAATGGAAACTTTAATATCTTCAAATCTGGACATGATCTTGCAACAAAAATTTACCAATATGCTTATCTATCCTATCCAAACCTTCAAATATAGAATAGTGAAGATCTATGCTTAAATAAAAACTTACTAAAAATAGTAACTATGTGTAAATGCAAGGTTGAGACACATTTCCCTATCACACATGCCTTACCAACGTGTTGTGTAAAGATGAAGGAGTGAAAAAGAAAAGGTTGAGAAGTGAGATGAACATTTGAAATTTCTTGTTATTTAAAGTGTTATATGTATGAGCTACTACACGATGAACAATATTTTTATCATCTTTTATAAAACACACAAGTTTTTTTTGAGGTCGAGGGGTGACAAAGATGGAAAAAATTTTTTAGGCTTCACAAGATTAGAAGCTTGGATATAACTGACATGATTAGGATCTCTATTCTCGAAGGATTCATCTCTATAAGGGACAACATCAATAAAAGTGTTAATTATATCATCCTCTTGTTCCAAGCTATCTTCATGAGTAGGACAAACTTTGGGAGAGGGATTAACAATATCCACCAATGTTTCTTCTCTAGAAGAGATGTCATTTAGGTGCATGTAAAGTGAAGTGGCATTAAAAGAGGTCATTATGATATCATCCTCTTGCACTAAATTATCTTCATGTGGGAGGTACATTTTAGGAGAAGGATCAATATCATTCCTCAAAGGTCATCTCTAGGAGGGATATTTTTTAAGGAAGTGTTGACAATCTCTTCTCGCCCCAAAATGCCCTCATGGGTTGGATTGAGCTTGGGAGGATTAAAATCATAGTTGTGGATACAAGGAAGAGCTAAGTTATCATATTATGCATAAAAATGAATGTTGTGAAAATATTTGATAAATTTTGAAATTGAACTAGCAAAAGAAGATAAAAAACTCCATTCGTGAAATGCACTTCGATCAAACAAGATACTAAAAATGATATATTTCAGAAATGATTGTAAATATGAATCAATTAGTGCATTTAAATCATATTTGAAAATCAAAATCAAAATGTTGAAAAATGTAAGTAGCATTGGGTTCACCAAAATGTGATGGAGGGAAACATATCTTCTACCCTAAACATGTCAACTATAAACCGTTTCTAAATACCATTACTTTAGGGGAAAATTAATTAGGCCTAACTTCTAACCCTTTAGAGATCTAGGAATCTATGGTTGATTGGTGACCGATTGACCCTCTTTGATTGAATTGATTTGGATGTGATTGAATATTGATAATGCAAATAATTAGGCTAAAAGGGGAAATTTTGACAATGATTATAAAGAATAAGATACAAAACTAGATATGAAAAAAATGATTACATATCTAGAAAGAGGAACCATAGATGAACCCATGTTTGAAATTTGAGCTCAAAATAGTTGGATATTGTCAATAGGTTCCATAGTCCTCCAAGTGTCATATGTGCTAGAAATCACCATGACTATGGAGCTAGGCCCCCCTAGTCTCTTAGATAGATTCTGGTTGATTTCTTTGTATTCATCTACACTATGCTTTGGTACTCTTAAAAAAACCTATTTCTAGACCTATATTTGCACACAAGGAGAGAAAATTGGTGCTGGGTTGTATAAGGGATTATCTAAGTCAAACCTTGGGTTGGGAATAAACCCTACAACAATGATGATGAAAATGAAATTTTACACTTGCTGAGACATAAGCCAAATCAAAAGGAAATTCTTGAATAAATGAATACACCTTTGATTGATGATGCAATGCTCTTAGGATAAGTCCTCCAAATTTTTATATAATAACATGATGAATCATCACAAAATCCATCATAAAACATAATTGAAGATGTTTTTCTATTGCTTGATGCTCCTTTTTTTTGGATTTTCTCTTGAGAAGAATATTTTCCCTTGAAGTGAAACTTGTACAAATGAAGTATGTGAAATAATTTAGGTGAGATGCCTTATATAGGGTTCTCAATGTATTTTCATTTAGGCCAACATATAACTATCACATCTCAAGTTTGAGGGTAGATCTAGAAATGCTAAGGAAAACATATTATTCTCCCAAAATTTGAGCCAAAAGGGATCAAACTATTTTGCTAATTAGAGACTATATCAATAATTGATAATGTCCAAGTAAAATAGGCCCTAATTTTAGGGAAAGTGAGATAATAGGGCCTTGATACCATATCTCTAATTAATATAGGGATATATGACATTGAAGTAGGGAATTAAGTGCATTGAAATAAAAAAGAGGATAGAACCCCATATGAGCTTCAAATGATACATAATAAAGGGAACACTAAAATAAGGGCCCAAGAGGAGTATGTTGAGATTAAAAATAAAACATAACTCGTATTCTTGAATTATATGTTAATTTGAAGCTATAATTGGTCCAAAAGTTCGAAGAGGAGTGGAAACTAAAATGAGTTTTAAGAGAGTGTGAAATTGAACTCATTATTTAAACAAGTACAATTTATGACACTGCATAAAATACCAAAAATACCAATTTTTTTTTATTCATTTAATTACATTAATTAGTATCCAATTTCATGTCATATACATTTAAAAATTTAATTGAACAAAAAAGAACTACAACAATTACAATAACAACACAATCAAAACAATCAAACATTTAGTTGTTAAATTGAATAGCAAAGTAACAAAAAAAAAACATTATATTAATGAATGAGTGCATTTATTTGATTTTGAGGACCATGCTCAATTTTGTTACACTTGTATTATGTTGAGGCTATACTTGTTCAAATAAATCGTGTGACATGTTAGAGAGGATTTTCTAGTTCCTCCTACTATTATTGTTGAACACACAACTCTTCTCAAAGCCAACAAGTAAGAAAGCACTTATTTTAAAGTATTACAAAGATTCAAATAATGAGTTAGCATTCGTCCATAAACCACTCAAGGCCTATTTTTGTAAGAAACTTCTTGCATTGTATTAATCTACATCACTTGAGCTCCTTAGCCTATTTTGAGAGTGCCTCCTCCACTTGTCATTCACTTGTTATTTCTTCAAGGATAAGGGAATCTGATGAATCAACATTTTCATATTATCAATATGAATTTGAACATACATCCCCTATTTTAATGCATATAATAAACCAATAGTTTAAGTATTGTGATAAATTGTAGTTAGAAAAAAGTATCATGACATCAAATTGCTTGCTAAAAAACCATTCTCAATTGATGGAATGTAGAAAAATATTCCCAACTAATGGAAACTATCTTATTTTTGGCTATCTAATTTTATCAAATTTTAGAAAATAGATACATCAAATTCTATAAATGATTTCTCCTGTATTGACAACCCTAAACAAGATTTTTCCTACTTTCTAATTATAGTAGTTTTTTTCAAAAATATTTTCATACTTTTTATTTCTATTAGTAGGCATATAAGTGATTACATTGAGAACTTTTACAACCTTTTCCTGCTCAGCATTGATATCTCTATTAAGTTGTAGGGTGTTGGAAAAGGTACAATTATCAATAATCATTTAGAAGCAATAATATAATTAGGCTTGCTTCAAGTTGTAGACTTTGTGGGATCTATGGAAGATTTTAGAGTGACCCTTTCTATGATGAAGAGATGATTTACTATTATAGAGTTAATACCCACAAAATTCATACTATAATACCCACCTCTATAAGGGACAAACTCCATTATAAATAAGAAATTGTCTCCTCTAATTTTACTGGTAACCCCAATAGATTTTTTAATTGGTTTCTTTCTTTGCATATCTAAATTTGTAAGGAAATTAAGTTGGCAGAACAAATTGTTGTACTAACCTTGAGAAGAGGGTTATGTAAAAACTTTGTCAATTTTTGATAGTAATTATAGAAACTTAACAAAAATAAACAAAAATAACATCCATACCACAATACAATGATTTAACTGGGGAAAAACCTTTCGGGAGAAAAATTCCACACTCCCAAATCCACTTAATATATTGTTCATAAATTAACAATATAATATAATATACACGTAGAGCAATATTCTCACAGGAGCATCGCCAACCAGAGATCTATAGGTAACTCTAAAGCTATAAGATTCTAACACATAACCTCTATGTCACACACCTACTAAATAGGAGATACAATACATAAAATTGTCAAATAATATTGCAAAACCATGGGTGTCATCCATCTTATCTCCAATCTACAATTCTCAATAATGTATCAAAATACACACCATGTGTAACTCCATTTTATAGCTTATTTACATGTGCAACACTTTCTATATTTCTTCTTTCAAGAGAGCCAACTTCCATAAACCATAATTTTTGAATTGGGTGTTTGATTGATGAATCATTTGTAGTGCTAGAAATCTCATGACATGATCTATCAAGCTATAATGTATTACGTTGGTTACAAACACTTTCAGGCCATTTTGGAGCCTCTAAGGCCTTAAAAATTAACTTTGAAACTTTCATTTGCAACTTCAAAAAAAAACTTTAATATCTTCAAATCTAGACATGATCTTGCAACGAAAATTTACTAGCATGCTTATCTAGCCAATGTGTAGTTTTGAGGAATTTTATAGACCAATACATTCTTAAATGTAAAATTTCTATAAATAGTAACCTTATGTAAATGCAAGGTTAAAACACCATTTTCCTAAAATTCTCCCATTAGTTGAACAACTTGCAAGAGTAAAGGGAATATCTATACCGTAATTTAATTGTCAGGGACCATGAGGCCCATAGACTGAGAACATCATTTAAACTTCTTCGTGCTCACAATCTTAGTTAGAAAATCTACACTATCCATTAGAGTCTCTACCTTAACTAGCTTAACCTTTCCATATCTGACCATATATCTCATAAAATGATATTGAACGTTAGTGTGCTTGCTCCTAACATGAAGAGTTGTGTTCATAACTAGGAAAATCACACTCTGATCGTCACAATAAACTATCACGAGTATGAGTAGTTTTTATATAGTCAACTTTAGTAGCAGATAAAGCAACCACAACCCATTGATTACTCATCCAACTGATTATTCCACCAAATAAAGTAAGCACATAAGCATTGGTGGATCTTTTTGTATCAATATCACATGCCCAGTTTGAATCCACATAACCATGAATATCAAGGGAAATATCACCCTTGTCAAACTACCACGACAACACAAAAAATACTCTAAGGTACCCTTCAAATATCTAAAGACTCTTTTAATTGCATCTTGATGAACTCCACTTGGATTAGACATATATCTTGAAAGAAATTCCACTACTTGGGTGATGTCTAGTTTAGAGCACACCATAAAATGCATCAAATTTCAAACTGCACTTTAGTAAGGTACTCTACTCATGTATCCATCTTTGATGAGGATGTAAGACAACGTAAAACAAATAATGGTATACAATCCCACATGTTGAACCTCAATAAAACTAAGTTTACATATTTACTCTAGCCTAGCCATAGTTTTCAATTCACTTCATCTCTTCTAATTTTCATCCCAAGAATATGTTTAGCTATACCAATATTTATCATTTCAAATTTAATAACAAGCTTAGACTTTAGTTTTGAAATCATATATTTCCCTTTACCAATGGATACCATATCATCAACATATAATGCAATGCATATGAAACAATCAATGTCCGAGTTATAATAAACATAGTGATATGATTTAGACCTCTTAGATCCCAAACTTAATACATATGCATCAAAAATATGGTATCACATCCAAGGACTTTGTTTGATGCCATACAAAGATTTCATCAACTCACAAACCAAATTGGTTTTACCCTTTTACCATATAGTTCTCTAGCTATGTCAAATAAATATCCTCCTCCAAATCACCATGAAGGAAAGCATGTTTCACATCCATTTTCTTGGCCTCTAAATCATAAGAAACAATAATAGAAAATGAAAATTTAATGGATGTCATTTTTGAAACATGAGAAAATATATCATCATAATTAACATCCTCAACCTAAGAGTAGCCTTGTGTGACCAACCTTGATTTATACTTCTCAATACCTCCATTTGAACCAATCATTTTCTTTAACACCTATTTTCAACCAATAGGTTCTTGTCCTTCAAGCAGTGGTGTAAGATCCCATGTATCATTCCTTTTCAAATCTACCATTTCTTAATCCATAGATTTTTTTCAAGATTCTACATCATTCATACCTAATGCCTCTTCTATATATATATATATAGGTTCATCCACAATAGTATTCAAAGAAAAAATACATCTCTAATAATTAGTTGAATACCTTTTAGGTGGTTATGTATGCATTTTAGACCTTCGAACAAGCTGAGTTAGAGATTCTTCATCCTCTTCTAAATATTTAGGGATAGATGGGAGTTCTCCTTAATTTATCTATCTAGAGGTCTCAATTCAACTTTCTTGGCATAGAAGGAAGTAGAATCACATCTTCCTTTTTAGTTTGTTCTAGCTATAATGTAATGGGAGGAGAGTTAGCTTTTCCAAAGATAACCTTTGTACTATGCATCACCTTATATGCAATAGGGTCCCAAAGCTTGTATTCTTTCAAAACCTAGCTATATTTGATGAAAATACTTTTAACAAGATTGTTCCCAAACTTTTTACACTTCTCTTTTGGAATGTGTGCATATGACTCACAATAATTTTTTTTTGAGGATATCTCAATGAAGGCTTATGATTTGATCATGCCTCTATTGGTGTTTTATCAACAAAAACTAATGTAGGAGACATCTTAATTAGGTATCAAGTAGTGGAAACAACTTCAAACCAAAATTTTATTCTAAATTAACACCACTAAATATACTCCTATCCTTATCTATCAAGGTTTTATTCATTCTTTCTACAACTCTATTATGTTTTGGTAAATATGGAGTTGTCTTTTGTCTATGAATGCTAGAATCTTTATAGAATGTATACAAAATTATTAGAGAAAAATCAATGCCATTGTTAGTTCTCGAACATTTTATTTCCTTTTAGTTTGTAATTCAACCATTACTTTAAATTATTTAAATTGACTAAAAAAATTAGATTTACTCTTTAGAAAATATACTCACGTCCTCCTACTATAGTGACCAATAAATGAAACATAATATGTGGATTTTCCATTGGAAGAAACATCTATAGGACTAATCACATCTGAATGAATGAGATCCAATCTACCACAAGATTTGTGAGAACTCATTTAAAATTGAATGCAGTTTTATTTTACATAAATTTAATGTTAAGGAAATTCAAAATCAAGATTATAATCATTCAACCTTTAACAAGGTTTTTGTTTTTCAAGTTCCTTAGACCCCTTTATCTAATGTGGCCAAGTTTGGGGTGCCATAAAATAGTCTTATTTGTAGGTTGCTTTGATTAAGAAGAAAAAGCACCCTTAGGTACCCAAAATCTATTACCATTTGTTGAAGGTGAAAACCTCACCTCTTTCAACAAAGTGTCCACATATTTTATCTTCATAGAAGTACTATCACACTCAATAGTGTATACAACCATCTTATACAATGTCAAAAATTTGACACCTCTAGCAATCACCATAGTGCCTCTCACCATTTTGCAGCTTGCTTAAAAAATGATATCTACATACGTGCATCTATTAGTTTTCTCATTGATAATAAACTTTGTTTTAGTCCAAGGATATGAAACACACCATTATTTCTTCTTATTAAACCATCAAGAAACTTGGTTCTAAATTTATCATGGCCAACATTATCTAAATGAGAATAATCACCCAAGTACATCTTAACTCTTTCAAAATTTTCATAGTTAGAAAACCAATATTTATTAGAGGTCATATGAAAAGATGGATATGAGTCAATTAACCATGCATCATCACTTGCATGAGTGGCTAAAGCTGTAATGGATGCATCCCCATCCTCCATTTTGAATTTAGAATTAGAATCAAATTTATTCTTTTCTTCTTTGCAATCCTTGTGGATGCATCCCAAATTACCACAATTCTAGCAAATAACTTTGGATCATCCAAGAGATTTCAATCTTCCCTTGGATTTTTTACTAGACTTCTGATTCTTCTCACCTTTTTCTTTAGGTCTTCCATGAACACTAAGGGATTCCTTGGTGTTAATGGATACCCTCCTCATCATCTATTTAAGAAGAAAATATCCCACCATTTCTTCAACCTTCAAAATAAAAAAACTGTTGTCGATGGCCATAACAAGAGAATGCCACGAATTAGGCAAATAGCAAATCAAGATTTGGCATTTCTCCTCTTCATCCATTTTGACACGAGATGATGAAAATTGAGCCACCAACATATTGAATGCTTTCAGGTGGTATGTAATTCATCCAACCTCTTCCATCCTCAAGGAATACAATATCTTCCTCAAGAAAATTGACTTTATGATCTATAACATCATATTTTGTAATCTCAGTTGGATTTGTAGGTCTCAAGCCATTCTCATCAACAACATACCACAAATCTCAATCTATTAACATATCCTCCATCTTCAACTTCCACCTTTCAAAATTATTTCTAGATAATTTCTCCACCTTTATTCCCCTTGATGAACTTGCCATCTAAAAATTCATCTTATAAGATCACAAAGTATCTTTGACACAAGATCCCACTCAAATCTAGATTAGTTAAAAAAACCCAACAACCTACAATTGAAACCAAAGGTGGTTAGGCTCTGATACCACTTGTAAGGAAATTAAGGTAGCAAAATAACTTCATACAGTAAGCTTGAGAGGAGAGTTAAATACAAAATCTTTCTTGTATCTTTACAATAGTTACAAAAACTTAATACAAATAAACGTAAATAACATGCATTACACACCACAATGATTTATATGTGGAAAACCCTTTCAGGAGAAAGAAACCCGCATTCCAAAAGTTGCCTAATATATTATTCAAAAATCAACAACAAAATAGATATATTTGTAGAGAAGGATTCTCACGAGATTATCACCAACTAGAGATTAAAAAATAACTCAAAAGCTATACGGTTTTAACACACAAGCTCCATCTCATGCACCTAATATACTAGAGATACAATACATGAAACCATCAAATGACATTACAAAACCATGAGATAAGAACCACCTAAAAAGTGGCACCCATATTATCTCCAATCTAAGATTCTCTATGATATGTCAAAATGCACACCAACACGTATAACTCCCTTTTAAACCCATGTATGTATGCAACACAATTTTTTATTTTCTATTTCAGGAGACCCAACTTTTGGATGTCATAACTTTTAAACTAGGTGTCTGATTGACAAATTGTTTGAAGTTGTGGAAATATTGTGATGTGCTCTATCAAGTTGTAACCTACTATGCTATTTATGGACACTTTTAGGTTGTTTTAAAGCCTCTAAGGCCTTTAGATTTGATTTTGAAACTTTCATTCAAAACTTTTAAAATGGAAAATTTAATATCTCCAAATCTAGACACAATCTTGCAACGAAAACTTACTAGCATGCTTATGTAGCCAATCTATAGATTTGGGGAAAATTTTGGACCAATTTGTGCTCAAATATAAACTTTCTATTAATAGTAACCTTATGTAAATGTAAGGTTGAGATACCATTTCCTAACAAAATTGCTTGAATGAAAGTGGAATTGGACCTGTATGTGTGGCCCATAAATAGTGATTTAGTAGAGTATAATAATTCAAGCATTGCTACATCTTTTAAGGGATTTATAAAGCATATTTGATGTTGATTACTCAATCCTACCCCACTACTACAATTTTGAATGGAATCACTAGGATTATGTCTCTTAGAGAGTACATTTGTATGACTATATCTAGATCCATCAATTGTGAAGTATTTGGAAAGGTCACCCTCTATTTCTCCTTAGGACATGTTCACTCAAAGGTTTGAAGGAACCATATATCATCTAAGACATAAAGGTGGTTCTCCTCATTGAAGGAAAATAAGATTGTTTACCCAACATGATATCTCCTCCCTTTCTTCCTTTATTAAAAAACAATACATCGTAGCCTCAAAAACTACAAAAACCTTATTTGACACCTTTTTCAATCTTTACAGCCTAACACACTACTAAGCCTTCCTCTAAATCATAGACCAAAATATAAAAAATATTTCTTATATCCATTGACAATGACCAAGCATAAGCCATAAGTAATATATAATGAATTTCAATGTTCAATAGGTCGAATTACATTAAATATAATGGGATAAGTGATGCTATATATAGAGAAATCAAATTATGTAACATTTTGAAATTTGTATGCACCTTACTTGGACAACATGAATGCTTGTGGTGTGGAATTACACATGGCTTGATTATACCACGTTTCTTGTTCCAAAATTAAAACTTATTGACATCTACATATATCATTTTTATTTTGATATGAACTCAGCCATACATATGGAATACGTCCACAATATATATGCATGTCCAAGGTACTTATTTCACATGATTTGTTCTTAACATCATTCTTTGATTCATTTAAATTATGAATGGTAGAAAGCCATCCATTTTTAATAAGGTTATGTAAAACTATAAAGCTAGTTTGATCTCTACTCAACTTAAAAATATCATGCATTAAAACTTGATAATTTTCATTAATGAGGTTATATTGGAAACACATGCAACTTCACAAGTCTTTTCATCTTCTACAATAAGATTGGTCATAAGAAAATCAAAATGATTGTTTCAATGACCCAAATTTTTATTTTGTACAATTAAGTTAAGGAAATGTTTGTCTTGTTACATGATTTAAAGTCCTCAACCAAATCTATATATGCAAATATATAAAGATGAATTTCTTTTTGATCCATTTTATTCTACAAGCAAATTCTACAAGAAAAGGTCTTCCATGTCTCTTATTGCATTAAAAATACCATTTATTAAGGTTGCATTAAAAATACTATTTATTAAGGTTTTATATGTCACAACATTGGGAGACCAACATAAGGAACTATCTTAGGAAGGTAAAGGAGTGCTAAATCAATTTTGTCATTTTGACATAATCTATTCATCACTTCGTTACATGCCATCACACTTGGTGCATGTCTCTTTTCTAATGTAGGTGGATATCACTTAGTCTACCAACCTTATAAATCTATTTCTAATAATGTTGAAAATGGCTATATCATGGTCATAAAGCTTTTTTAACATTTCCTTGAAAAGATACATAACACATATCTCATGAAATCATATCTAATATGAGCTCTAATTGAACTATTTCATTCAAGAAAATGTAAGCATCAACTATTTTACCACATTGACAATACCTTTTAGTAAGTTATAATGCTTAATTCAGGGTTATATCCACGAAGCCTCATCTTCCTTATTAGGTTAAGAACTTCTTTAGCCTTGTTTGTTTTGGGTATGCATTCAAGAGTTGAACTGTAAGTATTATTTTGGATGAATACTTGTGTGCATATCAAGCACATTGGTTGATGAACAATAAACACTCAATGACAAAAACCTTCTTATGCTGAACAATGAATTTAATTGCTCGATAAATTGGTCAAGTACTTTTTTCCTTCCTAAACTATAGAGTCAATGGAAAAAAATAAAATAAATATAGTATATATACAAAATAAAATATGATAATAATGACAAGGTTATCAATGATAGAGATATATTTTATAATAAAATATATGTTTGTTAAAATATTTAGATAACATAGATAACAATATGAAAGAAAATGAGATAATATGAGGGTTCCATATAACTTTTTCTAATACTATTACTATGAGATTTCATTATACTTAAACACTAATCAAATTACATTCCATTACAATACTCATTTACACATTATAGTTAGTGATAATTTTTTTTAATATATGTTACACATCCACTTTTGGTCTAACTAAGATAAAATTCAATGAAAATAATAAATATAATTTGTTTAGAGTGATCCGAGTAGACTCCACATACTCTATAAATAGATTTTTGTGTACACTTCTTGATTGTATTGCTAATGATTGATAATATAGTTGACTATTATTATTATATATGCATTACACATTATTACATTATTTGTTGTCATCACAACTAGCCTTGTTTATTTTGAATGCCCATCAAATGATGATCAAAGTAGTCTTGTTATTTGTAGCCTCATCTAATCTATTATGTTATGTTTTATTTACCAACTAGAAATTCCCTAAAGAACCCTCCATGTTGCTTCTTCATGGCTTATCACATTCCCCTTTTGCCAAGCATAATCACACTTAGTTTGTAAGGAAATTATAGTTAATGATCACACAATTCTACAACTTTTTTCAACTTTGGTCTTTGTTTACGTCTTCTTCCTTTCCTCTATTTGACCATATTCATATGGTGATGCACTTTTTATAGACATTTTAAAACTAGATTTCAAAATTGCAAATACAATAACATCTTAAGGCATCTCTTTCTTGTCATTATTAATATAGTCTACAAAATAAAAATAAACATAAAAAATGAGTTAAATAACAAGTTTCTCGAGCACTTGCGTGCATTCATAGGGGATTAGGCTCAGCTCAGCTCAACTTGCCTCTTCTTGACCCTAACTTTTGGTAGTAAGACATACCAAGTTAAGACACTAGGTCATGGGATACCCTCATGCAACCAAAAATAACAAAAACATGTTTCTCAAGCACAATTTGAATTATAATCTATATTATATTAAATCAAACATTTCTATAAATATAACCATTATAAATATTAATATTAAAAACCTATAATAGAAAAAACATCTAATTTCTAATTTAAAATTAATTTGATATCAATTTTACATTAATTTTTTTTCTCATTACTATTACAATGCCCATCCTTAAATTTAATTTCCTAAATTCTTTATATATTTTTTAATTTACACAAATAAAAACAATAGAAAACTATCACACAATAAATAAAAAAAAACGTTTAAATATTTATTTTCAAAACCCCATTTCTAGACTGTACTCGGAAGCCAGCGGGATCAGAGAAAGCTATAAAGAAGCCTCTCTGCGCAGAGGCATTTAGGGTTCGTCTTTGCGCGTCTACAGTTTAAATCGCATTATTGGAATCATCTCTTTAATATCCACGCCAAGGTATATTTTGTTTTATCTTCCACTCTGCCATTTTTGCAGAGATTTTTTCTTCATTCTGTAGGGTTTAGAATACATCACGGTGAAGACAGGGTTTAAGTGTTTGCTTTTTCAGATATGGCGTTGGCATTTGATGAATTTGGGAGACCATTTATAATATTAAGGGAGCAGGAGCAGAAGAGTCGAGTGAGGGGGCTCGATGCGCAGAAGGCTAACATTGCGGCCGCGAGGTCTGTTGCGAGGATCCTTCGCACCTCCCTGGGCCCTAAGGGCATGGATAAGATGCTTACCAGCCCCGATGGCGAAGTCACCATCTGTAACTCTTTAACCCCATTTTATTGAATTTCCTAAAATTGTTTTTATCAAGTTGCTTAGCTTAAAAAGCTCTCTTTTTAATCAATTAGAAAAAAACTATTTGACAGAAGCAAAACCCTGTAAGCTAGAGTAAAATCCTATAAAATAGAACAAAATATGCAAGCTTGACTTGACTATGGAACAATATGTAATACTATAGAAACAAAAACTTGCATTGTAAAACAAATATGTAAGTATTAAAAAAATGTGAAATGAAAACCCTAAAAGTAGATAATAATGTGCAGGTTTCACTTGAACAAAATACAACATGATGAAAATAAAACCTTCCAAAATAGAGGAAATCGTGCAAGCTTAACTTGACCATATGTGGGCTTGAATTAGAGTTGTTCTGCCATAAACCAAACCCTGCAACCTTAAATAGGGAAATGCTACATAAAATGCCAAACTGTAAATCTGAAATGTGCTGCCGAATCAGTAGATTGTGACTGCAGAAGCATTGTAAAGATGACACAGATCACAGAGACAGACTGGATTTTAATTCAAATTATGTTTTTTATTTAGTTTGTTATAAGTGTATTTGGCTATTGGGTTTTTGTTCTAAGGGAACACTGCTACATTAGTAAGAGAAAAATTGCTACAGTGGCTTTCATTGTAAAATGTAATGTCCACTTTTTGAGATTGCCGAAGTCTAGTCCTAAATCACAAATTCCATTTAAATAAGAATTTCAAGATTGTTAGAGAGGTAACTTTGCCAATTAAAATGCCTTTCAAGAAGATAAATCATGATATCCTCCAACCATATTAAACAATACACACACACACACACTTAGGGAGTTTTCTGAGAGCCGGAAAATGGTGCCAGTGCACAATCAGGTCCCAATGTGGGAGGATGACCTAATGGCTGGGTTATCTATGTTAGTGTTGGAGCTCATCGAGCTGTGGGCGAGTTATGTGGGTGTGTTGTGCAATAGAAATTGGGATTTCAGGTATGGCTTTGAAATTCAATTCCTCTCTGATCCGCTTGGAAGCTCCAGTTGAGAGGGAAATAGGTGAGAGACAAGCATACCTCTGCTTTTGATCCATCTCTCCCTGAAATTGACACACACACATATACACACATATATACATATATGCATATACATATACATATGTATATACATACATACATATATACATACAAAGATATATATATATATATATATATATATATATATATATAGTAAACACACATATGAGTACAAATGTATATAATCATCATAATTCATTAGATAGGCCATACCACATCTATATTCATTTTTAGTATTTAATCACAATAGGGTTCAAATGAGGGAGCATGATAGGTTGGCCTGAAGCAATCCTCACACTAAGCCCAAGAGTGGACACTTGGCTCCAAGTGGCAGGCACATTGAACATCCAGCATGTGGTGGTCTACCCAGTGGGGTGCTTGTATCTGCCTTCCCTATTCATCCTTTTATGACTTGTGGTTTCTCCAACAATCAACAATCTTAGAGGTTGGAAGGGAGTTGAGACATTGCAATAGGCTGCCTGGAAATCCTCCTATCAAGCCCAAACAGACACTAACGCTTATGACCCCAAGTGGCAGGCACATTGGACATCCACCACGGGGTGGTCTACTTAGATGGTGATCTCATATTTGCTCCCCCTTTCTTGTATGCCCTTCTCTTCTCTATGTGATCGCTTGCCAGGCTATGAATATATTATTGATTTAGAATATGCATTGCACATCATTAATTATATCAAACACATAAGAAATTATATGTTAGAGAATATCTTCATCATGCATGCAGTAAGCATATATCTCATGCATACCACAGTTGAACAAAAACACTATTTCCTGCAAGAAGCAGTAATATCTGATCTGATCTATGGCCTGGTCTCTTATATATTCTGCATTGCTCTGCTCTTCTTGAGCACCTATGCTAATTCAGTTACCTTCCTTTATGCACTTCCTAAATGGCTTTCTTTTTTCTTTTTATATCTTTAGAGTTGGAGGGAGAGGCTCATCTTTTTATAAAGCCCAATGCTCTTACAAGAGTTGCACCTCTTCAAAACTGAGTGCTGCCCTATATTTTTAACTATAATTTGTATGACTAATCTCAATCGTCTCTCTTTCAAATATTTAATTTTTTGCTAGCTGGCCCTCTTTATTTATTTGCTACCACCTAGGCTCTAGGCCGTGATTTAGTTTTGTGAAGGCTGCAATTTAGGTGGGGGCATGACATAAAAGAAGATGAAAGTGAAACCCAACATATCAGTAGAAACTGAATAGTGTAAGCATAAAAGTGGGAAAACTGTATATGCTTTTATATTGGTTCTTGTTAGAGATGAACATATGGTGCTTAGGTTACAGGAAAACCTCTTCACTGTAGGATTTGTACCATTGTGGTTGAACTAGTTGAATCTGTGCCTAATATTTGTAGTCCAAAGCATTTTTTTCCTCTGCCAAAATTTGCCTTGGACTTTCCCTTATTCTGTCCTGTTGTGAACTGTTTAATCACCTGTCTCTAATTTTGTGTACTGCAAACTCAGTTGAATTTTAGTTGACTGATCACTGCAACAGTGTATGCCATCTAGTTACTAAACCATTGTCCATTGAACTAGATACAAGAAAAATATGCATGTATGGATTGAACATTTGTTGTATTGATTGATTTTTCCTGCCAAAAGAGGGAATTTGGCTCTTCCTTTTTGGTTGAATCTTAATTATTGCATGACTTGCCAATGCTGATGCATTGACCTTTTTGTGTAGCAGTGGATGCAGTCTTTTACAATCATACACCTCAAGAGCAGTTTCCTGTTCAGTGACTCATCGAGGTTGAGATCACTGAGAGATTCTGGACAGTAGATAAAAATTTCTATCAGGAATTAAAGAAAGTATAACATATCAAATATTACATTTTGAGGTTTTGTTGATTTCTACTTATTGGGTCAAGTGTTGGCCAATGGACATTACAAGGGCATTGATCATGGAGCTTTTATGTATACATATAATATTGGATGCCAAAGTAGTCCTTCCCTCCCATTACTCTTAGCCTTAGATGAAGGATTATTTCAAAGCCTAGATGCATAAGGCCTTTAGTGATGAGGGACTTTTTTATTGTTTATAAACTTTTGCTTGGTTCTTTCTTTCAACTTTAGAAGAAATTTAGTGGCGCATCGACTAATTGTTCAGTTCCACACATGCGGGCAAGTGGTTGTGTGCAGTGTGGACATGGTTGAAGGTCCAAGGTGGGTATTGTCAATTGCCTGTGGTCCTTCCATTTCCTGGTCCCAGATGATAGACTTTGAATATTTCTCATGCCAGTGGTCACATTGCATCTGCCAGAGCTAAGCATCTTTATATGTCAGTAATTGGTTTTGAAATATCTTGGGTTTTAGCATCTGATGCTTCTCCTTTAGTCCAAGTTATTGCAGTTAGAAAGTCATAAGCCATATCATTCATGCTAATTCAGGTGGAACCATCATGTTTTTTCTGTTGCATTTGATGAGGATATTACTCCAACATAACCACAAGAATTTATAGGTTCATCTATTCAGTTGCATTAAAATATTATATCAACAGCAGCATGTAACTATACAAAACTGTGTAGACTTGCCACGTGTATGAATAAATGCTAAGAATTTTTTTGTGTTGACATTTTTAACACTTTCAATTATTTTCATTTGTATTTTTGTTGATATTGAGTTAAAGGACAAATGAATAACATAATGCACCATGTTTTTCTTTCTTCTAAGATTATCCTTGTTTTATTATATTATTTTCCTATTATTTATTTGTTATTATGAAACAGATAAAGTTGGTGTTCCTTTGATTTGGAGAGAGGGGGCTATTCATTTATTAGATGTATGTGTGATGATGCTCTTGCTGCTCTCTATATATTATAACTGATGTGTATGCCTTTATAACAGCAAATGACGGTGCAACAATTTTGGAGCAGATGGATGTAGAGAATCAAATTGGCAAACTGATGGTAGAATTATCTCGGAGTCAGGACTATGAAATTGGTGATGGAACAACTGGTGTGGTTGTCACGGCAGGTGCACTATTGGAGCAGGCAGAGCAACTTTTAGAACGGGGGATTCATCCCATAAGAATTGCTGAGGGTTATGAAATGGCCTCAAAGATTGCAGTGGAACATTTAGATCGTATCGCTCAAAAGTTTGAGTTTAGTTTGAACAATGTGGAACCTCTTGTGCAGACGTGCATGACCACACTCTCTTCAAAGATGTAAGTTTGTTTGAATTGTATAAATATGTTCCTCATGGAACTTGTCTGTTTGCATTCTGGGTGCTACTCTTACCTTTTTATTTCCATATAGTTTGTGAAAGTGATATTATTCAAAATTTCAAAGGGTAGTGATAATTTCAGTTTGCTCAAATATTTAACTCTTTGCAGTCATCATGTAACTCAAATGCTGGCGACAGGTCATTGAAGAATTCCAGTTGCCCCTTATAACATCTGGTTGAATGGCATTGGACTTTTGTTGATTCTTCTATTTCAGCTTCTTGACTCTAACTGCCCCTTTCTGGATTTCCAACTTAGGCCTTTTCACACTCATGTAATTAAGCAAGTTAAATGGAATCCTGAAGACAACATGACGATGATCCACCTGTATTCTACATTAGTTTCAAATAATTAATAGCAGTTGCACAGAGGAACATAAAGGGTGACCTTATTCTATACACAGCCTACACACTTAATATGTAAGACTAGAAACAACAATCTAGCTTTGCCAATAATTGAGTACGTAAACCCCCTTAGATATAATACCCTATCTCCTGTTTTCCATAGCAGTGTGCAATAGCTTAGTGAAGTGCTATATAAAGGAAAAAAATTGGTACAAAATCAATTGTAAATATTTTAATTGCACACATGTTGTTTGCAAATTTGGTTTTTATTAAACTCTGGAGTAGCTTCAATTAAATTTTGGACATGATTCTGATTTTGAATTGACTTGTTTTGAGATTTGGAGATACTGACGTGATTCTTCTGAATGTCAAATTTTTTGTATTGAAGTTTTTTTCTTTGATGCAGTGTTAACAGATGCAAACGCATGTTAGCAGAGATTGCTGTTAAAGCAGTTCTTGCTGTTGCAGATTTGGAAAGAAAGGATGTTAACTTGGATTTGATTAAAGTTGAAGGAAAAGTTGGTGGAAGGTTGGAAGATACAGAGCTGGTTGAAGGCATTGTTATTGACAAAGATATGAGTCATCCACAAATGCCTAAAAGAATTGAGGATGCAAAGATAGCTATCTTGACATGTCCTTTTGAGCCACCAAAGCCAAAGACAAAGCATAAGGTTGACATTGATACAGTTGAGAAGTTTGAAGCTTTACGGGGGCAGGAAAGACAATACTTTGATGATATGGTTCAGAGGTGTAAGGTAATCAAGATCCGTCTTCTTACTTCAGAATCTTATCTATTGGTTTTTTAGTGTTGAATTTTCTTTATAATTTACCGAATAGTGTATGACTATGAACCATGCTACTCCTATTATGATAATATCATTATGTATAGTTGAATAGTCTTTCGGAGTTCACTTCTACCATAGTTTTGTCACTTTGTGAGCTGGGTTTGCTAGATGATATCAATGAGATGTCACTTCTGACAATTCTATAGAAAAAAACACACCTCAGAGAAAAAAAAAGAGACTAGAGTTGAAATATGTTTTTAACATGATTTAAAGGTGATTTTAATGCATGTAAATGAAAAAATCAGTCAATGAATGTTGACCACGATTTGTTGATTTTGTTTTAAAATGCAATTTTGGCAATTAATTGTGTGGTTTTGCGGTTGCCCATTTAATCGTGTTTTTTTAGCGATTAATCTTTGCATTTTTTGTGATTAATCATGTGTTTTTGGCAATTAATTGTTGTGTGTTATTGATGATTTCTGCTTATTTGGTTGAAAGTATCTGGAATTCTTCTCTGTCTTGGTAATCTGTACAGGCTACTGCAATAAAATCTTCTATAAATTGACAAATTTGAAATATGTTCTTTATCGAGGATTACCATAAAGGAATAACTTGTAGATGCATAAATCAGCAATAAAAATAAAATCAAGAAATCATATAGACTTGATTTACTGGGAGAAATCTTTATGCAAAAAACTCCATTGGAGAAAGAGGAAAAGTATGTATAAATTTTTGATGTACATGAGACAATGTCAACAAACCAACACTTTGTGCTTTGGCAAAACTCTAGCAGCAACCATATACCTATAAACAACTGTCAATAAAATATGAAAACACTATCTCATGCAATATGGAGACATGGGGAGAGGCGAAACCACAAATAGTTTTACCAAAACTTAAAAGAATGGATTCCAAAACCATGCTACATGAAAATATCACACCCATGTTTGAGACAATTTCTCAAGAATAATAAATGCATTAAATGACTTCACATGGGCTCAATCAATGAGTCTTGAAATTCAAATAGAAAATGTAATTGCAAAGGCATCTTTCACAGCTCACATACTCAAGTCTAGCTCTCCATTTTGGAGTCCACGAAGTCACGCGGCTCCATCTGTCATAACAAGATTCTCTACTTCCTTTAGTTCTTAGGAATGATGAAGTGCCTTAGTTGATTTAAAAGTGAACCATAACTATATATGTTGTGTTTCACCTCCTTCACGAATGCATATGTCAACAAATGGCAACAATCTGGGAGAACAAATATTACAATTCATTTCTCGGATGAATCATAGGCATCCAAGTACACCTTACAAGGGTGTTGGAGACACATAAAATATACATAAGATTCCAAGGTGAATGACACCTTAATCCTATTAGTAAATTCGTTCTCTTAGTTCTACTGATAATTGTAAGTTGACAATGACATGGTGTAATGGTTGTGCCCTTGAGACAGTAATTTCTCAATGTTGTGATATGATTGAAGAACACTTTTTCTACTTTTCCTTATATTATTTCATGAGCTGGGTAATTTCACATTTGATTTTTGTGTATAATGCATTTCTATTGAAGAACTCTTTTTCTACTTTTCCTTATATTATTTCTTAGAGCTGGGTAATTTCACATTTGATTTTTGTGTATAATGCATTTCTATTTCATACAGACCTAGAACTTTTGATGCAATGTTGGATTATTCTGACCTTTGTCTAATGCTGTTTCTGGAATTGATTGTGTTCTTTTTTGCATCAACATTTCGGGTCACACTTTGTGATCCATCATCAAGACGAGAGATCCTGATGATGGATCACAGAGTGTGATCCGAAATGTTGATGCAAAAAAGAACACACAACTGATTCCAGAAACACCATTATACGGTACTATGGATTGTGGAAAACTACTATCTTTAATATTCGGACCTTTACCTATGTAATAGTGTGCTTGTCCTAATATTTTCAACTTATCACAAATTAAAGTGGGTTGCACTCATTTGGCAGCCAGCTAAAATTTAATTTCAACACTGTGCTTCTTGATGTTTTCCTTGATTTAGTCTTTAAATTATTCACTATTTTTAGTCTCCCAGTTCATTTATCTCAAAGTTTTAATCTTCATTCCCCCTGTCTTGTTATTGGAATTTGATACATCTTTCATAGAGAGAGGTTGAGAAATCATCAGATGCTATGTAGATATGTTTACAGCAAATTGATAATATAGTTGCATATCAATTGTTGACAACATCAGAGATGTCCATTCTGGATATATTTTATTTTATATATGTAATGCCCCCTTCCTAGTGATGGTTAACAAAGAAGAAATATTTAGCCTTTTCCATTCCCTGAGGCTAGAAAATTAATTAAATAGAAAGGGAATGAGGGAATAATTAAATATTAGCCCCCAAAAGCTAAACTATTTGTAATATATTTAATTATTCATTATGTTTAATGTTGGGGCCAGACTTAAGTTATAACATTGTTACACCTATTAAGTGCCATGGTGGAGATTTAATAAATATAAAGTGAGTATAAATTTCTGCCTAAGTCTAAAGGCCACAAATAAAGAAGGGGTTCCAATGCTTTTTGTGGCTGAAGATTTATTTATAAAGTCATCAATGGAGAGGAAAAAGATTCATTCTGCTCTATCAATTTGTTTTTTTTCTCTCTGCAAATAGAGGCCAAGCACAGGACGAAACCCCTGTTATCAGCAGTACTAGTCGTAGCCCCAGGTCTGCAACAGCAATCTGTACTTTTCTGGAAACGATAAATCTCTTTCAGGGTTGTATTGCTAGAGCTGAAGCTGTTCATTTTGGGTGAACAGAAGCAAATTATCAGTCTGATTGGTATCACTGCTTCAGCCTGGAAAAACACATCTAGCGCTCAATACAAAGGCTATTGCTGTTGCTAATTCAGACTAGCCGCCATCCCTAGGAGCAGTTTGAATAGTGAGAGCCATCTTCAGCCTTTGGTTCATACTAGTTTTGTCAAAGATTATAATCTAAACCTGATGAAATGACTAGTACGCCATGCATTCAAATTTTGGGGATTAATGTTATCGCTGGTTGGAATTTAATTTTATAGTCCAAGAAATAAGAACACACATTGCAGGTTATTGAATACCTCATTGAATAGTCTGTAATTTGTGAAAGCTGCATGGAATAAATTGTTTCTTGGTCTAGTTGATTATTTACATCTGTTACTATTAAATAAATTTCTATTAAGGATATTTCAGTGGTATCAGAGTGCAGAGAACTTGCCAGCCTGTGCGGGTTTTAGATGCATGCCAGCTTTTTCACTTGCATGTCAGAATATATGGTTGCATGTCATTTCTAATCAATTGCATGTCAGTATATATGGTTGCATGTCACTTCTAATCTATTGCATGTCAGGATATATGGTTGCATGTCACTTCTGATCATTTGCATGCCAATTTGAATTGGTTCTATGCATTCTAGAGGATCAGGATCACATAGATATTTCACCAGGAGTAGGGCTGAATAAGTGGGAAGAAGAAGAGAATCCCTGGTTTGATCAAGGCAGTATGGCAGGACATAGAAATGATGGGGGTAATGGACAACCGAGTCTTGAGGACATTATGGCACAGATGGCACAATAGCAACAGCAGATGATGCAAATGTTTATGCAGTCACAACAACAACTTCTTAATGCACTCGGAAATCCCAAGATCCAATAGCCGCATGCACAAGATCACGATGGAGATAAAAGTGATGCTGGGAATGAAAATCATGTTAGAACAACTTCTAACACTGTTAGGACAATAGACACTAGTTCTGATAGACCTCTTTTACCAGTGTTCTTGCGGTCGAGGAAGAAATTCACATTATTGATGATGTTATGGCAACACATGATGAGTATAGAATGCTTCCTGCTGATGTCAGGCAGCTAATGAACTTAAATCAATTCATGAACCAGCGAAGGGATAACGCTAAATTCCAACTGGAAAGACACCAATGGAGACCTAGAGGGCCAACTAGGCAAGACACTCAGCCTCAAGAATTCAAAGTTGCTTTAAATAAGGTCCCTTTGCCCACCTATGATGGAAGCAGGAAGGTTAGTGCTAGGTCTTCGATGCACAAACACATTCTTGTTGCTTAAGCTTATGGAGGAAGACAAGGCCATACAATTTGCTACAATGCATCTAGAGGGTGTGGCCTATGATTGGTGGCACCACGAATTAGTGTCACAGGACCATGGTATGATACATTCATATTAGTTTGTGAATAGGTTGGTTACAGGTTTTGACAGGAAGGACATTGAAGTTTATTACAGGGATTTGGCGCAGCTAAAGCAAGTAGGACCCTTGGAGACTTACATTAATCAATTTCAGAAGATTTCAGTCATGGTCCCTGACATGCCACAAAGGCGGGTCACAATGCTCTTTGTAGAAGGTTTGAGTGATAAATTGAAAGGATTGGTCAAGGCTCACATGCCTACTACATTAGATGATGCTATTGGGTTAGCCATGGACTTAGAAGGCACAACTTCTTCTTAGCCATACAAGAACTTCAAAAATCAGAAATCAGAAATCAGACGATGAATCAGTTTCGAAGACTCCTAATACCCAAGGTCATGTTTCCAAAGTTAGAAAAAGAGTCAAGAAATGAGTTAAGAAGACATAATCTTTGTTTTCATTGCAAAAAAACTTGGGGGCTAGGACATAGGTGTCTTGGTAAGGCTAAGGCATATCTTCTTGAGGTGAATTCTGATATGGACAATGATGAGGATAGTGAGCACGATGACAAGGTGCAAGGTACCCTTGCGTCCCTACTTGGTGGTTCCAGAAATCATCTTTTCATACTTAAAAGGGATTATTCAAGGTCGGGGAGTTATGTGTGTGGTGGACAGCGGTGCTACACAACTTTACTGATGAGGACTTTGTAGACAAGGAATGACTAAAAGTGGAGGACTTTCCTGGATTTAGTGTTATGTTGGCAGATGGATCCAAAATCAGTTGCACAAGGAAAATACCAAGGTTGGGTATACAATTAGATGATTATACATTTGAAGCTGAGTACTATGTGATTAGTATTGATAGAACCCAAGTAGTATTGGGAGTACGATGGTTGAAGTCCCTTGGAAGACACATCCTGGATTTCAACAACATGAAATTTGAGTTTTCTCATGGAGGTAAAGAAGATGTATTGAAGGCTACCAAAAATGATAACCCAAAGGTTGTGGCAGCCAAGTGTATGCAAGCTCACCTTGATGATGAAAATACCATTGGGAGGCATGGGGATAAATCAGATTATCCCAAGTATGACAACAGTAACGTATCTCCTTATACTCATGATATGACAGCTTTGGCACATTATGCTATGTCATGCTTAGCAATGGGATTGAATAGAGGTATACATTCTGACAATTCATTGGCAGCCAAAGAAGTGCACCTTCATTTGATATCTGATTTTTGGGATACTCATGTGTCATCATGTATGGTCATTGTTCTTAATGGAGAAGGGTTGGTAAATGCTGTTATTGACTTGCATCTTGGTAATGATACTTGGGATGATGTTTTGTATTTATGGACATCAAATGTTTGGCCAAATTTGGGTGACTTGATGAGCTACTACTTCACCTTGTATGATGGGTTTCATATTGTGGTGTGGGATTTGGGTGTTGATTTGTTGGATGCATTGTTATGCTTGCGCCCTATTGAGTTGTATCACGATTTGTGGTGTTTAGACAAGTATATCATACTGGAGCAGCAGATGGTTATGAGCTTGCTAGAGGGCCAACAATCCTGGGAAGGGAGGACTGTAATGTCCCCTTCCTAGTGATGGTCAATAGAGAAGAAATATTTAGCCTTTTCTATTCCCTGAGGCTAGAAAATTAATTAAATAGTGAGGTAATGAGGGAATAATTAAATATTAGCCCCCAAAAGCTAAAGTATTTGCAATATATTTGCCTATTCATTATGTTTAATGTTGGGGCCACACTTAAGTTTTAACTATAAGTTATAACATTATTACACCTAGTAAGTGCCATGGCAGAGATTTAATTAATATAAAGTGATTATAAATTTTTGCCTAAGTCTAAAGGCCAGAAATAAAGATGGGGTTCCAATGCTTTTTGTGGCTGAAGATTTATTTATAGTCATCAATGGAGAGGAAAAGGATTCATTCTGCTCTATCAATTTTTTTTGTTTCTCTCTGCAACAACAATCTGTACTTTTATGGAAACGGTAAATCTCTTTCAGGGTTGTATCGCTAGAGCTGAAGCTGTTCATTTTGGGCGAACAAAAGCAAATTATTAGTCTGATTGGTATCACTGCTTCAGCCTGGAAAAATACATCTAGCGCTCCATTGCCTTGGTAATTGTACATCCCAAAAATTTTAATTTTTTTTTGTGTTTAGTGAAGTTTCCTATAAATTCATTTTTCTCATTGCCTTTAGTTTCCATGATCTTGCGGTGCTTGATGTCTCAAAAATCTATCTTTTCCGGTCCAAAGCAAGAAATAAAATGTCGAAGTTCCGCCTTAAAAACATTTGAGCTTTTTCCAAATTTTTTGAAAAAGCCCTTCTGAGTCAAAAGATATCCTTGGTTAAGCGCACATCCCCTTTTCACGTTTTTCCCTTGGATTCATTAACCAAAAAAAGTTCAAGAGGTTAATCACTCTTATCAATTACGTATTTTTAAGTGATTCATTAACCTCACTTAAATTTTAAATTGAAAAATAAAAGAAGAGGTTAATATATTTATGTAAAACACATATTTTCAATGGATTCATTAACCTTTTAAAAATTTATAACTACCTTTTTAAAAGGCATTCAAAAACATATGCAGACATTTTGTGGGGTGAAAGAAAATATAGAGCTGGAGAATTTATAAGCCTGTGACCCATTTGACAAAATTCTCATACAAAGGTCTCATTCAAAAACAAAACAATGGAACCATTGACATTAAGCTATGAATTCTGAATACCTTGAGGAATCGTGGGTATAGGAAACAATGCAGACTGTTTGGTAAAATTCCTTCCAAGGTAATGATATTGCAATGTGGGTGTGCACTGGTGTATTATCAAAGAAGGCTTGAAAATAGTAAACACCTACTATCGGCTTCTATAAGCTGCCATCCTCCCTGTTGTGCCAGAATCAAATCCTCTGAATTGCATATGGACACTAACCAAAGTATAACAAAGGGAACTTTCATCAAATTTTATAGTTGGAAATGTTCTGCAGACATCGTGTAAAATGTGGAATCATAGAGCTCACACCTAACTTGTTTGACTGAGTTTTTCAAAGGGATGTCAATTTAAAAAAAATTGGATGATTACCAGATTTGTGTGGTGGATTTGTTGAAAGAGGATTCAAAAATCTTTAACGAGATGCAAGCGGCCAATGTGTGGGTATCTTCATATCATCTTTGTTAAAAATCCTTTGGAAACTTCCAAGCAAATGTTATCGCTGTTAAAGGAACATGTAAGGTGTTATCAGGCATCACACTCAATGGTTTGAGGAAATGAGTCAAAGACACATGGTCTCATAGAATGCAATGAGGACTTTGAACGAGTTACAGAAGTGTATCTAACCACATTAGTTGTGCACCTTTTTATCAGAATACCCCAATTACACTTGCGAAATGTGCAATGGCCACACGGTTAACACATACATCTGTTGGGAAAACTTTGTAAAAGTCCAAGCCAATACAACTCGCAGCTGTTCAAAGAAGTCATAAATAGAGCACTCCAACCATTTGACGGAATGCCTCAAAAAGACATCATCTCATGCAAGTGAGTGATTGTGGAACCCATAGTCTGTTATAAAGGCCTTAAAAACTGTCAAGAAATTGGTCAACCTTCGTGCTCATGGTGGCTATATTCAGCATGCCCGAAACATTATTGTTAAGATGCCATTTAGATCGGTGATATTTGTGCCAACATGTTTTCTTTGTGACTATAGATGATATATGAATATATGCAGCTTATTTTCAGCTTTATTCTTCAAGTTGGATCTAAAAACAAAATGTTGCAATTCATATTCTCCGAAATTCATTATGGTAGATGAAGACATTGATGAATGAAGATAACACAACATTTTCAGACTCAAGACATTTAATTTATGTCATGGAATTCCGTTATCAGTTGCAACGTTCTATAACCCTTCTCTCAATGTCGTGGTCAATCTATAAGTAAAATGTTGACAACTATTTGATTGAATACCTCAATGTTTGCGAGATTTTAGAATGGATGTGGTGAAAAGACTTTAGAAACTTCATGGCAACACCAAGGCACATAAATTATTTGATGATTGCCTCAGCAGGGTGCACTCCCATCTAATGTGGTGATTGCAAGTGGCATAGAAGTGTTTTGTTGGTGTCTTCAGCATCTATGTGTATACCCACCTCACATATAAATATTCCACACAACCCCTCAGTGAGATGTCGTTTCAAGGAATTGAATGAGACCACATTTTACAGTCCTTGTTAATGTTCGACATGCTTGCGACAAGACTAGAAATATGAAACATTAATCATAGACAATGCACTTCAACTGTTCGACAAAATGCTTCACAAATTAAATCTCATTATATTTAGTTGCAAGATATGCAAAAACTGCATTTGTAGAACTGACTTTGGAAAATATCAAGCTAATGGAATTGGCAGGTGTAATTATAAATTCTACAACCTATGCCAGCATTCTCCTAGTGCACATGAAGGGTCATTTGAAATGGATCAAAAGAATGTGGTCTCATTGATAATACAGTTACAAGATACATATGTTATAGATTTGTTGAAAAGGTTTTAGAAACTTTTAAAAAGATTGCAAGAAGCGGACACAATGTCAGATCCTTTACTGCTATCCTCCTTGTCCAAGCCAAATGGGAGCTTTTGAATGTGGAATCATGTATGAAGAAATTTGACCCCAACTATTTGACCGAATGCTGTGAAGATATGTCATATCGTGGAATGTGATCTTTGCAAGGTTTGTTGCAAATAAGTATGTTTAAAAGGCTATAGAATCTCCAAGGCCACTGGGCATATGTGCAAGATATGGAAGTAGAACAAGTTATGGAGATACATGAAAAATGTGGAAGCCCAAAGAAAGCAGATTAATTGTTTGACAAAATACCTGTCCATTGCAACACATTGTGCATATGATAAAATGAGGTCTTGGATGTCTTATATATAATCGGCATGTACAAAGCCAAGTTCTTAGCCCTTCATCAAGCCGTCTGCAATCCTTATCATAATGGAAGCTTTCAAAACTGCATGAATGTCCGCCAAAGAAATATGAAGTTGGATTTTTATCCATGCAACTGCTTGGATAGCCATGGTAAGTGGAATGCATGAGAAACATGCTGTTATGAAATGCCAAGATTATACAATAATCAGAAAATGACCTTGTTGAAAAAGCTTTTTATAATTGAATCCTTGCAAACATCGTCCCTGCCAGTGTCGAAATGGGTGTTTTGGAACAGATTATAAATATCCATTCAAAGATAGAGAAATTTTGTCAGATGTTGTAGATGTAGCCACCCAGTTAGACATGTATGCAAGTTGTTGAAGTGTGGACAAGGAAACCAAAATAGTTGCAATGTCGAGGTAATGCAAGTCATAAGGAAGGAATCATGATGCACTGGAGACCAATGAAAGATGATACATTCGGTCTCTCACAAATAAATACAATTGATAGGTTCAAAACAAGTTCATTTCCTTTGCTACAGCGAGACTTTGGAATCGGTTGCAGGCATCCATCGAACCATGTTAAAGCTTGCCAAAGACAAGCAAACATATAAATTTGGACTCAAGAACTACTGCATGAGAATTGTTTGACAAAATATTGTGAAGAAGAGTTTCTCAGTGAAGAAGAGTTTCTCAGTGAAGAAGAGTTTGCACACAAAAAGATAAATTGAAATAGCTTTACAAATCTCCAAGAAATGCAATTTGCTGGAATGCTTGAAGAGACAACATCTCATTGAATTTATTGATCGTAGAAAATGCATTTGAGGGAATACATCGAAGGAATGTGTTTGGCTGTGAGTGTTATGTCTACAAGAATATATGCTTAAGTAGATCTGTTGCAAAGATTTTAGCTTTGAAATAATGTATGTGCATCAATTGAAGTATTCACAACGTGGAAATGCAGTAATGTGCATGAGATATTTAACAAGAGTGGGTCAAAGAAATGTACTCTCATGATGCAGTAGTTACATAAAATATACATGGAAACTTCTCGAGGTGTTGTTCAAAAGAATGTTAATCACATGCCAACAAAGACCACCTTTATTTCAAAGGATGCTTAGTGTAAGGAATGATGGATTAGTGAATTACAAGATCATACATACAATGTGGTTGTCTTAGTGTAATGGTGGTACCAATGGATTTGGTATAGCTGATTCAATTGAGGTGAATGACTGCTTCAATGTCAATGATCAAAACACCAATCTCTACGCCAGATCACGAGAAGAGTCAATGTCAACTACATCAACGAGATCAATTGCCTAATGGTTTTTCTCAATGCTTTATAGGTCTTCAGTTGCCGTTTTGTAAATAGTGACTTTGGTCAGTTTTGGTCAAAGGTTAATTGGTTGACTCTTTTTGTGTGAAACTTATATGGTTAATTAACCTTGTTCAAAACGTGTAAAAGAGAGTTAGTTATTAACCCATAAAAGAGGGTAGTTATTTCATAAAGCCTATAAATACAAGACATCTTGTAATGTAAAGGGGGAAACTCTTATGAAGGGGAAATGATGGAGAAATTTCTAAAGGAACTTTTGGTCTACACTATGTATAGAAGTGTTCTTGAACTTGTATATTTCAAGGAAATAATGAAGAATGCATTTAGTCGTATGTCTTGAATGTGTTCACCAGTTATCGTTGCTTACTTTTCGTATGTTAAGTTGGTGATCTCTTATGTAATGGTACGATCCAATAGTCTTCCTAATCTATGTAATTGATTTGGCAAAATGAATTCATTTCTTGGTATCTTGTTGTGAATATATCGGAATAGCAAATCTTTTCGTATGTCAAGGTCTGTTATCTATATTTTGTCATAATTGCATTTATGTGCTTAATTCCCCTTTGCAATCTGTCATCTTTTGGGAATCTCATATGGTGTTTGTATGTCTATTGTTGGGGTTTCTGCTATCTATTTCCTGTAGTTTTGTTTTGTCTCCTTTTTGTACTTTCAGGTGAAAAGTACTTAGAAAATGCCAAATATCCCTATCATACGAGGGAGCTGCCCCTCTCAAACGTAGAGGAAGATTGTAACCAGAAAGTGATCAGATTGCAATCTCTCCAACTGTTGCCACGGTTGTCATTGCTCAGAGGGCAAACAGGGTTAGTTTTCAAGACAATATTGCAGTGACAAATCTGTTTACCAACACACTCAATACAAAGACTATCGCTGCTGCTAATTCAGGCTAGCCACCATCCCTAGGTGCAGTTTAAATAGTGAGAGCCATCTTCAGTCTTTGGTTCATATCAGCTTTGTCAAAGATTATAATTTGAACACGATGAAATGACTGGTACGCCCTGCATTCAAAGTTTGGGGATTAACGTTATCGCTGGTTGGAATTTAATTTTATTGTCTGAGAAATAAGAACAGACGTTGCATGTTATCAAATACCTCATTGAATAGTCTGTAATTTGTGAAAGCTTCATGGAATAAATCGTTTCTTGGTCTAGTTGATTGTTTACATCTGTAACTAGCAAATAAATTTCTATTAAGGATATTTCAATATATGCTTCAGTATCATTCTTTTCTGTGGCAGCTGCATCAGAATTGGCAGTGGTAAACTCAGGTCACAATAATCCCTCAGAATTCATGACATATATTCCTTAGAATGATCATTGACTTGTATATCTATTTAATGTGAATGCCTTGCAAACTTTTTTTGGCCAACTCTCTGTTACCAGTGGGTATACTGTTTGTTGCATGTTTACATCCGTAGTTGTGGTTTACACTCATGGTTATGATAAGATAATGGCTAAATTATGGTCTATTGTTGGTGCTCAGTTTACTAATCATGGGCTTCAAAGGAATAGATGCTGACACATCTTGTGGATGCAGAATATGTGCTAACATGTTTTGTAAAAGTTCAGTCAATTTGCATGTAACTATTATTCAAAATGTATTTTAGTATATGTTGAAAAATGCTTACTTGTATGTATGCAATTTGTGGCAGGATGTAGGTGCAACTCTTGTCATCTGTCAATGGGGTTTTGATGATGAGGCAAATCATTTGCTGATGCACCGGGGCTTGCCAGCAGTGCGATGGGTTGGTGGAGTGGAACTGGAGTTGATTGCAATTGCAACAGGTCTGACTATAAATGTGTGAATGTTGTTATTTTCTCATGACATATAATGCTGAATGCATTATTTCATATAGCCATATATAAATCAGGAATGTAGATGCTGGCTTTGTGTCTTATTTATGTTCTTTGAAAGGCAAATTTTTCTTGCACATTTACAGGTGGACGAATAGTTCCAAGGTTTCAGGAATTGACATCAGATAAGTTAGGGAAGGTATTGTTGCCTATTAAGGTTGCATTGAAATTGTGTGACACTTGTAGTTTTGCTGTTTTGTCTAATAGTGTAATGCTCTGGTGCATCTGCATTGGCTATATTCTGAGCTGTTCAAAATAGTTCTTTTAAGTTCAATTTCTAATGAGGGCTTCTTTTGGTAATTATTTCCATCTAGGCTGGACTTGTGAGGGAGAAAGCATTTGGAACAACTAAGGATCGAATGCTATACATAGAACACTGCGCAAATTCAAAAGCTGTTACTGTTTTTATTCGTGGCGGTAGGTTCTTCTGGATTGTTATTAATCAGTTTCCTTTGATTTTCAAAATATTCTATCAAAGAAAAGATAACTGTTTCACAATTTTTAAACAGGTGAATGCAATTAGGAAAACTTATTTTTTTTCCATCGTGTGCTTAATTTATAATAATAGTAGTAGAAGAATGCTGCTTCTTTCATGCCATTTCTGGACAACAAAAAACTAGTATTGATTAGTTGTTCAGTGGGGTTAGAGGCTAGACGTCATGTGTATGCAGATAAACTAATATATTGATCTCAGTTGTGTACATCATTCTAAAACTTCTAGATTATCAGTTTAGGGATAGAATGCTGCAAAACATTCTTGTTTGTAAAGAACTGTGCATTCAGACATGTGATAAAAGATATCAAGTGTCAATAAGTAGTTTCAATTTATCCATTATAGAAATTGAATGGGATATACATTACCTTGAATGATTGAATGGTCATGTATCATCAGCTTAACTGTGTCATTTAGTAGTGTTAGGTGGATCTAGGGTGAAGTCGATCAATAATATTAAAGGTTGAGCATGGATCATTGGGTTAGCTGTATCATTTAGTAGAATGAGGTTGATCTAGGGTGAAGTTGATCAATAATTGTAAAGGGTAAGTTGATCATTATACATTTTGGAAGTCAGTTAACATGTATAACCATTCTTGGTGCACTAATAGACATGTACTGGCAAGATGCTCACACATGGTGTACCAACATGATTAAGGAATTTTTTACTAGACTATTGCAACCATTGTTCTATCACAAATATCCCTTTTCAATTAAAAAACAATCTTCCTACTTTTATTTGTCACCTATTATTTCATTGTAATTTTATAATTCCAAAAGTTGTATTGATTTTGTCCCAATGTCAACAAGTTGCAAGTGTTCTTCAACTGAGTGGAACTGGAGTACATATTCTTTTATCTACTTAGTTGAGCACAACTTGTTGGCTGCAACATGAGTTGATCTATATGCATTCCAATTTGTTTCCCATAACATATGCAAATTGGTGATGAAGAATGTGCTGATGTGGATGATTCTGCTGCATGGGTTGTGATGGTTTCTTTAGAGGATGAGTAGATTCCCATGTACAATGCGGCCAGTACAAGTGTCACTGTGGTTGCTTGTGGTTCAAATGAACCAATCGATGGCATTGATGCTCCTGAAGATTAGTGATTGTATTTTTGTATTTATTTGATATTTGTCGGAGTAGGCATTGACGGAGTGGTGATACTATCCCGTTTGTATGTGTGTGAGTCTGTGCTTATAGATACTTGGATGGATGGTACTGATGCCAAAAAACCTACCTGTGTTTAACGCATCTTCTAATAGATCAAATTTTTGAAAAGTGGGTTCCATGGCAGGATCTTCACTGTTCATATCCTAGTCTGTTGTGCCTCCTGAAGAGTACTCATCATACCAGAAAATAAGCAAAAAGTCAATAAATACTAGATTAGTACTTGTCTTACAAGAAAGTTGGCAATGGTAAAAAAATACTAGATAGTTCTGCCATTTGATGCTTGGCTAAATAAATCAGAACATAATTAGTTCAGTTCCTCTCTGCTACTAAATAACATGAATGGCAAGCATTGGGAACTCTGATACATATGCCAACCAAGGCATACTGTCATTTCAGATCCTCTACTAGACTATCTTGATCTGTGGACATGTCTAATTTCCTCTATTGTCCAGAAGCAAATTGGGGTTGGGTAAGTGCAATTCTAGTAAATCTTTGAGATACTTTATGAATTTTTTGCACCTTTACATTCACAGAAAAGTTTACTCATCCTTGCTGTGACCTTTGTTTTGCTATCAAATTCATATCATAGCTCTGGATTTTAAGGTGCAGACTAAAATCTGCATTTGCATTAATTTCTATGAACATCCATCTGGCAAATTAGATGGATTGGACATCATCTGCATAATCTTTATCTCCAATGAGATCATTGATAATGCCTTCCATTTCCTTCAGTCAAAGTGTACGGGAGTCTTCTTTTTGGAGGCAGTCAACTGCTTTACTATTGAGAATTATTCAATCAATTGTTACACTCCCAAAGTTGTCATTCAAGTGAAATTTCTGCTTTAATAATTATATGTTTTGCTCTTACTTGTCTTCTTGTAAGCAGTTAAGAGATGCCATACAACACCCAAAGGATGGTGGAACACGTATGTAACACATAATAAGTACTTTCTGATGTTCATCAACATATAATATCTATCCTTTTTTTATCCTGGGATTAAGATTTGTTAATCTGTTTTACTGTCTTCTCTATTGCTCTGATAATTTACAAAGCATTTTGTAAATAAACTAGAAGTTTTAAAATATATAATTTGATCTAGTACCTTTTATGATTTAGGGTATATGTGGAGTTAAGGTCTTTTATTTTGTGGTTTCAGGAAACAAGATGATGATTGAGGAAACAAAGCGAAGTCTTCATGATGCACTATGTGTAGCCCGCAACTTGATTCGTAACAACTCAATTGTGTATGGTGGTGGATCAGCTGAAATTTCATGTTCCCTTGCTGTAGAAGCTGCTGCTGATAAGATTGCAGGAGTTGAACAAGTAGGATCATTATATATGTTTTGTTTGTTCTTTAGTTTTAACTGTTGAGCTTGTCACAGTTGAAGTATCCTTATCCTTTTAGGTAGCCTGGAACTACACATTTTTAGTGCAAGAACTTATAATTTGTATCATTTAGCATGCTTTTGACTGTTTGGATTTTGAGTAGAGTCTAATATTAATGGCCTATTATCCAATGCAGTATGCAGTTCGGGCATTTGCAGATGCTCTTGATGCTGTGCCAATGGCTCTTGCAGAAAATAGTGGACTGCAACCCATTGATACTTTGACAGCAGTTAAAGCTCAACAGATCAAGGTAATGGCTATATTTCCTTTGTAATTTGAGTCATATGGCTATAGAGGTGTAATTAGTGGTTTGGAGCTTTGTAAATGCAACAATCCTATTTGGGAATTTGCTTGTTATCATAATTAATTTAATTGGAAAGATTGACCCAAATGAAAGGTTGACTTGTCTGATTCTGTGAATGATTATTTGCCTGCAGGAAAATAACCCTTACTTGGGAATAGATTGTAATGATATTGGTACAAATGACATGATGGAGCAAAATGTATTTGAAACTCTAATTGGCAAGAAACAACAGCTTTTACTTGCGACACAGGTGGTCAAGATGATCTTAAAAATTGATGATGTAATCTCACCATCATCGTATTAGATTATTTCCCTCAGAGAATGCGTGATTGTGAAAACACCTATGTTGGTGAATTTCAGAGGAAACTAGACATTTTTGGATACTGAAGCATATTCATGATGAACTGCACACGTGTGCTGAGTGCTTGTATTGTGTGAGTGCATGTATATCTGAGGATTTTTTACAGCGCATGTTTGAGAATGATATGCCCTGAATTGCTTAAGAATTTTCAGATTTCATTTTGAAATGGTATAAAGGTAAGTTGTATCTGCTCTGTTATAGCAAATTGCAAAGTTCAACATGTTACAATCAATATATTAGAGGTTTGAATCTTACAGGGGCATTGTTGATGTGCTTGTTACAACAATATGAATCCCACACATGGTTGTTATAACAGAAATGTAGCTTGTGTTGAAGTCCAAAATGATATTTTCTGGGCTAGTTGCAAAGTATTTAATGCTCCTTTTTTCCAAACTGAGGAAACCATGATTTAATTTTGGGTTGATGAGAGTATCCTGGAGGTTGCAGCTTGTGTCTGCTCAAAACTGACTTTTGTTGGATTTATTTTGGAGTGCCTATTGTGTGGGTCATACTGTTTTCATTCTATTGTTTTAAAACAGGGATACTTATTTTAAATACATAAGCGACCTGTGATAATTGTTGTAGAGATTTATAGGAAACTATATTCTAGTAAAGCATGATCAGTGTGGTTTTGTTGAATGGCAAGAAGATAAAAATCCATTTGCTCCACAGAACAAATACAACCTGGCAAACTGCTTCATTGATTGTTTTCTTCTTGGCTTTCAGATTTTATTCTCTTTGTGATTGAATTTTGGGAGACATGGAGTTGTGCTATAATCTGCACAGTGAGGCATTTCCAATCATTATTGAATTTGTCATGTCAGAGTTTGTTATATCATCTGGTATTATGACACTGTCATATGCTAGTAGCCATCAACAAAAGTGGCACTTGTGATCTTTGATGGGAAAGGTATTATTATTTTAGCCTCATTAACAGATAAATTGTAATCATTGACATTTTAAAATCAATAAGCTAATTCATCAATTTGACAGCTTACAACACCGTTGACAAGAATCAAGTTCTGATCACAATAGTGCTGACACTAATCAGTTGTCATCATTTGGTAGGATTTGTACTGTTTTCTAAATTAGAATCTAGATTGTGTCCGGTATCTGCAGACCATGGTATATTCTTAAATGCTCTTGCTTCGTTTTTTTTTCTGACACCCAGACTTGATTAAAACATAGGTTTTACAATCAATAAGCTGACTTGTCATTTTGCGGAACTTTTAACAGCATGTTGACAAAAATTCAGTTTTGTCACAATAATAGTGATGCCAATTAGTTGATTCATCATTTATCAGAATTTATAATGTTTGGGAAATTATAATACAGGTGGTATCTGCATAACTATCCTATACTCTTAAATGCCCTTGCTCTTTGTTCTCTCTCAGACCCTTGGCCTCGATTTCATTTTTATTTGAAGTATCCGTGTGTTGATGTGACTTTGTGGATTTTTTGTTTTAGTGCTTATCTCATTTGATATGATTAATTGTTAAGAATTGCATCCCACATTTCAAACTTGTTGATTATAAAAAATAGTAATGAATGCTTGGTTTACTTAACTAACCATTAATGTTTACGGAGATTGAGTTGAGTGTTGTTTGGGAATCAGTTTATTTTAGTAAACAAAACTGCTTGGAAATGTCTGTGTAAGAGAGTTATTTCAAAATAACAGAAGTAACTGACAAGTCCTGAAAGCTAAAAGTGTAAATGCACGAAAGGAGCACCTTAAACCATGTTTTTCTGTCAGGAAATAATGCATGCACCTACCATAAGGTAAATAATGTAGCTTAGAGCATTGAGGAAAGCAAAGGCTTGCGTAATAGAGGAAGGATTTCCTTTAGAAGGTTTGTGTACTTCAATTTCAAAACAGTGTTTGTGAAATTAGGCTAATTGTTGTTAATAAAGCGAGTAGGTTGTCACTGACCGATAGTGGAGAAATGTTTAGAATGATTTTGGACTCGGTATATGACCTTGTGTCTTCTGTATTTTGTGCCTAATGTTTTCCCTTTTTTTTATGATTACCTTTTCTTCCAACTCTGCTCTCCCCTTTTTTCGATTGGAGTTTTCGGGTTCTACATCTTGTCATACCTTCCCTTTGTCCTCCACTTGTATTTGTTGAACTTCTAGACTTGTTTTTATCAATATGTTATTTGTTCGGCCCATGAGGCTACCATTTGTAGTAGGAGCTATGGTGTGACTGCTTTTGAACATGTTTTGTAATGGCAGTAGTAGTTTATTCTTATCATCAATTTTTTTTAATAGAATGCTTTTTGCCGTTGATTGCTCAAATTTGAAATTGTAGCTATACCTGACCAAATTGTTTTGTTTTTGTTTGTGGTGGATAAAAATAATGAAAGTCTTCATTTAGGGTCACTATAGTTGATTCATTTTAGAATTTGTGATGAGCATTTTTGTTAAGCATAGGAATCTTAAGATAAAACTTTGGTGATTTAGGAGAGCAATTTCATATGATGTACATACTTGACTTTCATTGAAAGTGGAAATGAAGAACCAACAAAATAGGAGATTGGAGAGATTGACCAAAAGAGAAAGAGGTCATATTGGGAGGCACTCTAGCCACTCTCTATGGTACTTTAAGGTATAATCTTTTTTCACAGGTGGGGTGCTACAAGTTCAAATGGTGATGATGCTCATTGATTAGTGGTCAATGTTAATGTTTTGAACCTGAATAACATAATATACAATAAATAGATACTAAAAAAAGCATAAGAACATATGACACAAATATTTATCCTAGGAATACCCTCCTCGAGGAAAAAACCTAACCACACTTGAAAATGGTTCTTTATTTAAAAATCAGTCTGAATACAAAGCTTCTCAAGCTTAAACAATAGCAGCTTGATCCTCTTCACAAAATACAGAACCTTCAACAATACTCAGATCGACACATTTGATAGCACTACCTAGAATGCTTACAATCAACTGAAACTCTAATACTCGTGATATCCCACATGATGGTCACTTGCAGACAACAACGACGAGTGACAATGCCCTTCGTAATCAACACAATAATTAATTAGAATCTCACCCACAAAACTCAGATCACAAGAAGCTTTCTATCTTCAAAGATGAACACACTGCTAACTCAAGAAGAAAAATTCTAGTAGGGAAAACTCTTTCTTTGCACAATAATCAAAGAACAAGACAAAATGCTCTACATGGAACAAAATGCTGTACAAGGGAAAACTCTTTCTTTTCCAATATACATGCCGCAACAAAATTTTATCTCTCGATGCTTCACAAGAAGGAACCATTACTCAAGAATGAATCAACGATGATTGTGATATACTGCTTTGAATTCTTTCAAAATGCAAGAGTGACACATAATATATACACCCAACAATTAATAATAACCCATAATGGCATCTTAGCACAAAACTTACATATAATCTTGAAACACGACAATGCTAGCTAGGAATATTGACGGGGACGGTTATAATAGATTCATTGTCGATTCACCTTCAACCAATTTTGAAACAACTAAAACAATAACTGCCACATGATAGCTGGAAATGCTCGCATGCACGAAAAATACCTCCTGCAACTACCATAACATTAACACTTCCTCGTAGCTAAGGATATATTTTTCAAGATTCTCATGTCTTGGAGTTACTTGACATGACAAATACAATGGCTATACCCATTTGTGTTAAAAGAAAAACTTATCACAAATTCTCTCAATGTGATATTGTCATCTCAACATGATGTTCACCATGGCTACTTTGAGAGGGTGAATAACACAAGAGCTAAGTCATGGAGTCTCTCACATGACATCCACCATGGCTACTTCCAGAGGGTGGAACAAGGGCTTTCACCTCAAACTTCTTTTGCAAAGAAGAATGCATTAACAAGGGATTGCACCTCGAACGTCTCCCTCACGGAGAAGTACTCATTAACAAGGGATTGTACCTCAAACTTCTCCCTCACGGAGAAGTCATTAACAAGGGATTGTACCTCACAGAGAACTCATTAACATGGGATTGTACCTCAAACTTCTCCCTCACGGAGAATAACTCATTAACAAGGGATTGCACCACAAAATTCTCCCTCACGAAGAACTCATTATCAATGGATTGTACCTCTAACTTCTCCCTCATGGAGAAGAACTCATTAACAAGGGATTGCACCTCGAACTTCTCCCTTACGAAGAAGAACTCATTAACAAATCTTCATGATGATGTGGCTCTCTCTGAGACAGATATCAACCTTTTGACCACCTCGTCCAAGGTTGCCTGTGATGGATAGTTAGACCCCCTCTTAAGGGAGACTCTGTCTCGACAGCGGAAACATTCTCACTGCTTTGATTATCATAACAAAATAGGATTGATTCCAATGTTGACCAACCAAGGAGCTTTAATAGTCACACTACTACATGAGCTTTCTGATCCTTTGTAAAGGATTTGACACTTTCCATCTATTACTCAAGCTCCCTCCGAATCTTAATTCCTCCTCTTATAATAAACTAATCACAAGATAATTTGAATTAGGTATTTATTCTTCAAGAGCCATTAACTTAGCTCAGGTTGCAATCTCTCATCATCCTTGTGCTCCTCGATCCATCCTGGAAGCATTTTAGAGAGATTAGTAATAGAATCAAACAAACTAATGCTAGAAGCATACACGATTCACTACTCTCAATGTTATTGCATGAATTAAATATATAAAATTCATGATCAATATTCAAAGATACAATCATAAAATACTTATCTCTTCATAGTTTAATCTCCCTCACAATACACCACAATTTCAGTAGTAATATCTTGCATAGTTACTTAAGGGCTTTTCAACATCATTTGACTTTGAGGCGCTGGATACATTTATTCAACAATCACATAATTTCTTATCATTGCCAACTTCACAGTTGCATACAAATCCTTTACTTATTGAAACACAAACGCCCATCTCCAATGACAATCATCATCCATACTCTTCTAGAAACTTACATATATACGTGACACTAATCCTACAGCTACAAGGATTAAAGTGATCTCAAGTTTCAACCCCTCTCATGAGAGAGTCAAGGTTGACCAAGCTCTGATACCATGTTAATGTTTTGAACCAGAATAGCATAATATGCAATAAATAGATACCAAAAAAAGAATAAGAACATATGACACGAATATGTATCCTAGGAAAACCCTCCTACTCGAGGGAAAAACCCAACCACACTCGAAAATGATTCTTTATTTAAAAATTAGAGTTTGAATACAAAGCTTCTCAAGCTTAAACAATAACAAATCCTCTTCACAAAATATAGAACCTTTAACGATACTCAGATACACAATTGATAACAATACCCAGAATGCTTACAATCAACTGAAACAATGAATGATGATCACTTATAGAAAACAACAATGAATGACCATGCCCTTCATAATCAACATAGTGATTAATTAGAATCCCACCCGCAAAACTTAGATCACGAGAAGCTCTTTGTCTTTAAAGACAAACACATTGCTAATTGAAGAAGATAAATTCATGCAAAGAAAACTTTTTCTTTTCACAATAATTAGAGAACAATACAAAATGCTCTACATGGAACCATCATGGTAGACACTATATATTCCAATATACATGTTGCAACAAAAGTTTATCTCTCAACGCTTCACAAGATGGAACCGTTACTCAAGAATGAATTAATAACAATTGTGATAATACTGATTGAATTCTTTCAAAATGCAAGAGTTGTGCGGAATACATACACCCAACAATTAATAATAACCCATAATGTCATCTCAGCATGAAACTTACATATAATCTTGAAACACGAGAATGCCAGCTAGGAATATTGACAGTGACAGTTATAATAGATAGTCGATTCACCTTCAACCAATTTTGAAACAACAAAAACAATAACTACCACATGATATTAAGGAGAATGATAACATGATAGTTAGAAACACTAGCAAGCACAAAAAAAATCTCCCGCAACTACCATAACATTAACAACCAAGTGAGGCCTTAAGATGGAGGACTTTGAAGGGTTTTATGTTATCTAATGCAATATAAAGATCTCCCAATGAAATCTTCATATGAAAGGATATGCTATGAAGGATGACTTCTATGTTGTTAGTGTAGGAAACATAATGGTCCTATATTTTCAATGGTTGCACTCAATAAAAGAATTCACACAAAATTTGGGGATCATGAAATTGAATTTTTAGTTGTAGGAAAGGAAGTGACACTATAGAGAATAATAAGCAAAGTGCCAAGGACTGTATAGGCTAAGAGAATGGATAGGATTTTTCATCATGAATAATGTCATATGGGTAACTTAGTGTTTGATAACCATAGGAAACCTATTGAAGGTAAGAAGGCAAATGATGTAGATGTACATAGAATCTCAAATAACCTCGATAAAGTATTCAACAAGATTCTACAAGAGAGATTGTCAATCTAAGATTCTAAACATATCATTGAGTTTGAGGAGGCCATTGTGCCTACCATTACTACTCTATTGCCACCATAGGAGACATAAGAAGGAAATCAAAAGAGACATCAAAGAACATTTAGAAATGGGGTAAATCAAACCCAACATAAGTCCTTTTGTTTCTTCTTTGATTTTGGTGAAGAAAAAGGATAGCATGATGCATGTATTAAAAAAACATTAGATAGGAAAACTATTAATAAGTCATACCCCATTCCTAAGTTTGATGAATTGATAGATGAGATTCATGGAGCAGTCTATTTCTCAAAAATAGATCTCAAATTGAGCTACCACCAAATTAGAGTAAGGGGATAATACACACAAGAAAATGTTTTGGTGTTGCTACAAGCACTATGAATTTTTGGCTATGTTGTTTGTTTTGACAAATGCTCTAGTGAACCTTATAGTTATACATGAATCATAATTTCTACAAGAAATTAATAAAGTAGGTTATATGTTCTTTGGTGACATCTTGATCTACAATGAAACATGTGAAGAACACTTAACAATTCATCGATGAAGTATTATGTATTTTAGGAGCATAATTTTTTTGCCAAGGAGTCAAATTATGGTTTCACAATGATAGAGATCTTGTGTCTAGGTGTACCATCATAAATTGAAATCACCTTATAGGTGTGTACAATTTCATGATTGTTTAGCACCTACCTTAGTGTGTTTTCATTTTAGCATGTTGAATAGGACTTCATGTTGCACTTAATGAACACCTAAATTTAAATATGAGTCCCGTGTTAATTTAATTTAATTAAAAATTGATGCGTGCCCTTATTTCTAGGTTTCCTTTATTATTTCACCAATTCAATCATTTATTTAATCACATAGGCCCTACGTTACTATTTGTGGCCTTTGTATTTTATCTTGAATGCGTAATCAACTATGCTTCAGAATATGACACTCCCTTGTTATTTGGGACCTATGATCCTGATCTTAAGCTTGATTGGTCTCTTAGGAAGAGGATGCCCAATTTGTCCTCTTCCCCGATGTTTTGTTTGAAATTGAAATCAGAGGTCGATTGCTTAGTTTTATTAGGATTTCCAGATTCTCATCAACTTCCTTTGAGTTTATCACATGATTTAGTATAAAAGTATCTTATTTCATTTTGGCAAGATGAAAGTGATTGCAAGGTTGGATCCACAATTTGAAGACATCCCATGACGTAGCGATATGCAAATCAAGGAAAGAATCAACAAGCATCAAGATCTAAAGGCAATATTTCTCTATATCAATCATTCAAAAATCACATCAACATCAAGATGAAGCTTTCAAAGGAACATGAAGATGACTAGAAGATCATCGACTAATGATTGACTTGTAGTCTACCTCTTAGGTTGGGTATGGTTTCTTGTTATCCTTAAATTTATGCATTTGAGCTTTGGATCTAGACTTATGCTATCAATCACATTTGGTTGCATATTCATATAGGGTTTTACCCTAACATGCTAGGGTAGACCTATAAATTACATTTATTCATTTTATCTCATAACAATTCAAGCATACTCTAGATTCACGAGCATACACACATCTCTCTATCATACTGGCCATCAGTGGAGGTAGGAATCACCAAAATGGGTGAGGGTTTGTCCTAAGACAAACCCCTATATATCCACCCACACATTTTCAAATTTGTAGGTGCAAACAAACTCATAAATAGGTACCAGTGACAAAAACATGTTCTCAGCTCTATGAAATTTCTAGATCTACCATTTTTAGTCCCAATTGTAGGGAAGAGGATTCCCTAGATAACATCTTCCCCTAAAATCAACTCAAATTCAATCCAAGAATGTGTCAACAATGAGAATTCAAACCTAGAAGTTTACATGTCTATGCAGTCCTTGAAGTCAAAAAATTAGATCTGTACCAAGACAACTCCTATTTGATTCACATGTACACATAAGCTTTGCCAATATTACCTCTTGTACTTCATCCAGTCATTTACATAAGAACCTTGTCTTTCCCTTTCTCAATTCTAAGCAATAAAGGGATATAAACCCCAAGAGAAGAAATATTGCATTGACATCCTTTCATGAAGGTGTTGTCAATCATATTCTTCTTGTGGTGATTTTGTATTCTAATGTGCCTCAGGAAGTGAGAATTGATCCTCCTTTAATTCCCATTCTATTGTACACTAGTATACATCCTTAATGTGAAGGGAGTGTAGATGGACATGGAAAATATCAAATCAATTCAAGACTAACCTTTCATATAATATGAAACAACTGTAATGATTCTTCAACCTTTTAAATACTATATATATTTTATTAAAGGTTTATCACAACTACTTGTGACAACTAACTTAATAAATAAGGGATATTTTACTTGGATTGATCATACACGACACACATTTGATAGACTAAAAAAGGGTAATGAACTCATGTCATATGTTAGAAATTCAAAACTTTATCCTTCCTTTCTCTCTAGAATGCAATGCATCAACAAAAGCTATTAGACCCATGCTTATGTAGAACAAGTTGTTAGAAACAAGGCAACACACACAACTGAGAGGGGGGGGGGGGGGGGGGGGGGGGTTGAATTAGTTGTGTCAATAATAAAAAAACTTTACCCAACACTTTACCATTAAAAGTTAGATTTGAATGATAAACATTAAAGCACCAAACCACAAAGCACAAGAACACATAACACTAGAATTTTTGCGTGGAAACTCGATTAAGGGAAAAACTATGGTGGGGATCAAATCCACAAGATGATGTACTAGCACAATAACCCTATTAAAGGTACAAAGTGGAATGCACCTGTATTCAATCTTACATCTTATATCATGTTTCTCAAATACAACAGAGGGAAATAATCTCAAGATTACAAAAAGGCCTACAACCCCAAAATGGACTACAACACTAATTTATGAACTGAATAATAACATCTTTGATATGCCAATACAACTCCGATGAAGTACAAAAATCTCTTTCTCAATTAAATATTCCACTCATTCCTCTTCACATATCCACTTACATACCTATCTCATCTTTCACACATACAATTGATTACAACTTCAAATACATTACATCAACTTATGCTCACAAGGTTGGTTAGTGACCTAATCACAAGATATTATATTGAATATAATACAAACATTAATGCGATCCAAGACATGTTGGAAAATACATAGCTAGGATCCAAATCTCCATCCTTGAACACACTTCAGATGCACAAGTTACGCCACAATCCTTTGCAACATGCTACACCACCAAGTCGACCAAGAAAAATTAAGAATATCAACACGTCATACGAAAATCAACTGAATCTGATCACATAAGCCATTTCGATCCAACAAAAAGAATAGGACATAATCTAGAAACATCAACAAGCAACTTGAAATGCCACATGCTTTAATTAGTTGTGTCAATAATAAAAAAACTTTACCCAACACTTTACCATTAAAAGTTAGATTTGAATGATAAACATTAAAGCACCAAACCACAAAGCACAAGAACACATAACACTAGAATTTTTGCGTGGAAACTCGATTAAGGGAAAAACTATGGTGGGGATCAAATCCACAAGATGATGTACTAGCACAATAACCCTATTAAAGGTACAAAGTGGAATGCACCTGTATTCAATCTTACATCTTATATCATGTTTCTCAAATACAACAGAGGGAAATAATCTCAAGATTACAAAAAGGCCTACAACCCCAAAATGGACTACAACACTAATTTATGAACTGAATAATAACATCTTTGATATGCCAATACAACTCCGATGAAGTACAAAAATCTCTTTCTCAATTAAATATTCCACTCATTCCTCTTCACATATCCACTTACATACCTATCTCATCTTTCACACATACAATTGATTACAACTTCAAATACATTACATCAACTTATGCTCACAAGGTTGGTTAGTGACCTAATCACAAGATATTATATTGAATATAATACAAACATTAATGCGATCCAAGACATGTTGGAAAATACATAGCTAGGATCCAAATCTCCATCCTTGAACACACTTCAGATGCACAAGTTACGCCACAATCCTTTGCAACATGCTACACCACCAAGTCGACCAAGAAAAATTAAGAATATCAACACGTCATACGAAAATCAATAGAATCTGATCACATAAGCCATTTCGATCCAACAAAAAGAATAGGACATAATCTAGAAACATCAACAAGCAACTTGAAATGCCACATGCTTTAATTAGTTGTGTCAATAATAAAAAAAATTTACCCAACACTTTACCATTAAAAGTTAGATTTGAATGATAAACATTAAAGCACCAAACCACAAAGCACAAGAACACATAACACTAGAATTTTTGCGTGGAAACTCGATTAAGGGAAAAACTATGGTGGGGATCAAATCCACAAGATGATGTACTAGCACAATAACCCTATTAAAGGTACAAAGTGGAATGCACCTGTATTCAATCTTACATCTTATATCATGTTTCTCAAATACAACAGAGGGAAATAATCTCAAGATTACAAAAAGGCCTACAACCCCAAAATGGACTACAACACTAATTTATGAACTGAATAATAACATCTTTGATATGCCAATACAACTCCGATGAAGTACAAAAATCTCTTTCTCAATTAAATATTCCACTCATTCCTCTTCACATATCCACTTACATACCTATCTCATCTTTCACACATATAATTGATTACAACTTCAAATACATTACATCAACTTATGCTCACAAGGTTGGTTAGTGACCTAATCACAAGATATTATATTGAATATAATACAAACATTAATGCGATCCAAGACATGTTGGAAAATACATAGCTAGGATCCAAATCTCCATCCTTGAACACACTTCAGATGCACAAGTTACGCCACAATCCTTTGCAACATGCTACACCACCAAGTCGACCAAGAAAAATTAAGAATATCAACACGTCATACGAAAATCAACTGAATCTGATCACATAAGCCATTTCGATCCAACAAAAAGAATAGGACATAATCTAGAAACATCAACAAGCAACTTGAAATGCCACATCAACAACATAAACAATTCTGTCTCAAAATTCATAACTGTCTCTACATTGTTCATCAAGAACACCAAACATCAACCTCTGTCACTTAAGAAGAATAGCTTGCTAGTATCCAAATTATAAACCATTCGGGTTGAGAACACACATCCATGTCCTAAACTCACCACCAGGTTAGAAACCAAGAATATTGGATAATCGATCCTCACCGAACCAAAAACTATAACACGATCACTTCCTGAACAACCAAAAAAACCAAAAAAAGTCTCTGATATATGACATAAAACTCACTCAAATCACAATGCGAACTTTTGTAAATTAATCACTACTCACTCAAATCACTACAAACATCCCTTAAACCATCTAAAACTTCATAACACCTGATCTGAAATACAATAGCCGTATCGATCTAAACTCTTCATTGATCAAACCAAGAACATTGTCAGAAAATAAAGAAATATGTTGACATTAATCTCAACACATATATGCAATATATCTTAGAAATCTCCAACAATATCCCCCTTTAGAACTGATGGCAACATATTATGTGAAAAACCACATCAATGCACAAAGAAACCATATCAATAATATTCACAATATATCTCTCCCCCAATACTTCTGCAACAAAGATAAATCTTAAGATCCACACTGTTTCTCACATAGCTATCTCTCCCCCTTTGATATCAATGAAAACAAAACATAGATGCACTGAGTCATAGAGGTAAAAATAAACTTAAAATCTCAAAAAATGAATAACATACCTCACAAGACTAACTACTTCAAAAGACTAACTACCCCTCTTGAGTAGTAGGCACCAAAACATCAAGTCCAAATTGATGATAATCTTTGTGAAAGCATTGGGTCAATGCAAATCCATGCATCTCTGGCTCTGATCAGGAGGGGATATCACCCCAAGATTACCTCATAGATACTCAAAAGTATCCTTTGGAAAGGGCTCCGTGAAGATATCTTCAATCTTCTCTTTTGTAGGCACATATTCCAATCCAAATTCCTTTTTAGACACTTTGTCTTTTAAGAAATGATACTTGATAGATATATGCTTTTTTTTAGAATGCAATACAAGATTCCTTTAAATATTGATAGCACTTGAGTTATCATAGTAAATAGTAATAGGCTCAACAATACTTAGTACTCTAATTTATTTTAACATTTACTTCATCCAAACAAGTGGCGTGTAGTTAACAACAACATACTCAACCTCAAAAATAGGTTGTGATATACAACTTTGCTTTTTACCGGACAACAAGATTAACCTTTTTCCCAAGAAGAATTCTCCACCATGTGTACTTCTTCTATCATCTATATTTCTTGCCCAATCTGCATCAGTGAAAGCATTTAGTGTAAAACCATCATCCTTTCCATACCATTAACCATAGTCAATTGTTCATTTAAAATATCAGAATATCCTCTTAACAAAAACAACATGCAATTCCTTTGGTTTTGTTTGAAATCTCACAACAATGCAAATTTCATTTGTTATGTTAGGTCTAGTCCGTGTTAAGTATATAAATCCACCGATCATTGATCGTTACCTTGTTTGATTTGCTTTAGGAGAATCATCACTCTTTGTCAACTTGCCACTAGTAACCATAAGAGTACCAATGAATTTTGAATCATCCGCGCCAAATTTGTTCAACAAATCTCTGATATACTTAGACTATGATATGAAAATCCCTCTTTCATATTGAGTAATTTGTAAACCAAGAAAGAATTTCATCTCAACTATCATGGACATCACAAATTCCTTTTGCATCTCATCAACAAATTCCTTTCTCAACTTTTCATTGCCACAAAAAATGATATCATCCAAAAATAATTCAATAATCAATACATAGGAATGATCAATATTGAAATATAAATTAATGTCATCAGTACTTTTACTAAATCCAAGTCTTAACAAATATTTGTCTAACCTTGCATACCAAGATCTCGGTGCTTGTTTCAATCCATACAATTCTTTCTTCAATCGATAAACCATATCACCTTGATCAGTCAAAGGAAAATCATTAGGTCGCTCAACATAGACTTCCTCTTCCAACTCTCCTTTCAAGAATGCATAATTAACATCCATCTGATATACCTTGAAATTATTGAAAGTAGCATATCCAATAAAAATCCTAACAACATCAATTATAGCAACAGGGAAAAAGGTCTCCTCAAAGTCAATACCTTCCATCTATGAATATCCTTTGAAAACAAGTCTAGCTTTATTCCTTTCTAATTCTCCATCTTTATTTAGTTTGTTCCTAAATACACATTTAGTTATGATCACATTCTTATCTTTTAGTCTGGGAACTAGAATCCATGTTTTTGTTTTTTTCATTATTTTCTAACTCTTCTTCCATTGCTTTAACCCAATTTTAATCTTTTCATGCTTCATCAATATCCTTAGGTTAAAATTTATAAATCAAACCAAATTTATCTATATTTCTAGCATGTTTTCCTCTAGTCAAAACACCTTGATTCCTATCACCAATAATCTGATTTTCTGAATGATTCATCCTTACACACCTTGGAGTCTTCAATTTTTTTTTTGTAGAAGACTCTTGTGTTTCCACTTCATCTTCATTTGCAACTTCCTCATCCCTCTTTAAATTGATCCATTTTGATATTGATTTCGATTCTATGCTTTCACAATCTAATTTCCTTCATCATCTGACTCATAACTGTAAGATTTGGCCTATTTCTAATAAATTTCATCCACTTTCACATTCGCACTTTCAACCATCTTTCTCAACCTATTGTTATAACACTTGTATGTTTACTCTTTGTAGAATAACCAAGAACGATACCCTCATCACATTTAGGATCAAATTTACCCAAGTCTTCATCTCTCTTGATATAACATTTGCTTCCAAAAATTATGAAATACTTTACTGTAGGGACATGAACATACCAAAGTTCATAGAGTGTCTTACCAGTACCTTGTTTTATCAGAACTCGGTTTAATGTAAACATTGTAGTACTAATTGCTTCTCTCTAGTAGATTTGAGGTACATTTCCTTCCATCATCATAGTCCTTGTAGCATCAAGAATAAATCTACTTTGCTCTACAATTCCATTTTGTTGTGGGGTTCACAAAGCTAACATATGTCTCTTTATCACATGCTCCTCATAGTCTGCATCAAAATCTCTTGAAGTAAATTCTCCACCTCTGTCTGATCTCAATAATTTCAGCTTCATTCCTGTCTTAGTCTCAACCATAACTCTAAAGATCTTAAATTTATCAAATGCTTCATAAATTATCCTTTAAAAATGTAACCCGCGTCATTCACAAGTATCATCAATGAACAAGATGAAATATTTATCTCCATAATAGCTCTTAGTCCTACTGGGACCACATAAATTTGTATGCACCAAATCTAACAATCGACTTGAAGAATATGTCTTTCTTTTAAAAGTATAGTTAGTTAGCTTACCCAACTGAAATTTCTTACACATTGCATTAGCAAGATTCAACAATCTAGGAAAATTTACAACATTTGTAGTGCTTATCTTCACAATGTTATCAAAGTTTACATGAAAAAACCTTTTGTGCCACAACCACTTGTCATCAATTTTAGAATCAAGCATCTATTCTTTGTGTTATTCAAATGAAATACATTACCTCTTATCTTGGTACCTAATGCAATCTCATTTCCATAACTTCCCATGATCATACACTTTCCATGCCTAAATTGTAATATGTAACCTTTATCAACAAGTTGTCCAAAACTCAAAAGATAATTCTTCAATCCTTCAACATATAAGACATCATTAGTGTTATTCTTACAATCAAGTGTAATTGAATCTCTCCCTTTTATTATACAAGGATCATTGTCACCAAATCTAACAACACCACCATCATACCTTTCCAATTTCACAAATTTGTTCTTATCTCCAGTCATGTGACGTGAACAACTGCTATCTATTATCCAATCATCTTTTATTTCAACATGTGCAACTAGGTCCTTTTCTTCCTTCAAGAAAGTAGGATTCTCATATCTAATATCAATAAACATAATCTCATCTTCACTCTTTTCTAATTCATCATCAGTAACACCTTCAAAAATAGCTAAATAACACTTCTTATGATACTTAGGCTAAAAATTTCTAGGATTATGCTTCGGTACTCTCTCAGGGCATCGAGAATAAAAATGACCGATCTTATTACATGAAAAAAATTTCAAGGGTATCTTTCCTTCATACTTACCTACACCCTTAAGCACTCTCCTTTAAATTAGGGCTTCTAGATCTTCCATCTTTCTTTCCTCTTCTTTAATTTCTTTCCATTACTTAGCATATCTAGATCCATACTTAGAAGAACTTTCACCAAAATCATAATTTTGCTTATCCTTAGAAATAATATATTTAAATGCATATTCAAATTTAGGAAGAATATCATCAAATCTAGTCATTTCAAAAGTAGATAAATTACCAACCAATGTATCCCTTGTCACAGTAGACATGGTCCTAATTTCTTCAATAGAAACAATTTTTTTTGTCATAAGTAGGTAAGGATCTCAGTATCTTTAGAAACAATTTCATCTTTCTCCAATTTTCCACCAGCACTTATGATTCCACAAACAAGCCCAGTCACCTTCTGTACATAGGATTGAATATTTTTAGTCTCTAAATTCATAAAATTTATATATTAAACATATGCTAAGACACTCAACAATGATTCTTTAGCTCGCATATTATACTCAAATTCCTTCTTCTCATCAACAATAACAGTAGATAGATTTGCAGGAGGCGTGTAATTTTTCTTTGCGACTGTCCAATAATCTTCTCTGATGCATATCCAATGTGTAATCATTTGATCATTCCATATATTGTAGTTTTTTAATTCAAATATCAGACTCTCCTTAAAGTTTTCCATCCCAAATCACCTCAAAGGACAAGCTTCAAAAAGAGGATCTAGCTCTGATACCAATTGTTAGAAATAAGGCAACACACACAACTGAGAGGGGGGGCAGGGTGGGGTGAATAGGTTGTTTCAATAATCTCAAAAGTTCACCCAAGACTTTTCCATTGAAACTTAGATTTGAATGATAAACATCAAAGCACTGAACCACAAACCACAAGAACACATAACATTAAAACTTTTTGCATTGAAACCTGGTTAAGGGAAAAACTATGGTGGGGATGAAACCCACAAGATGATGTACTAGCATAATAGCCATGTTAATGGTACAAAGTAGAATGCACCTGCATTTAGGCTTACATCCTAGAGATCAATGCTCAAATACAACAAAGGGAAATAGTGTTGAGGGCAACAACCTTGAGATTACAACAAGGGATACAACCCCAAAATGGATTACAATCCACTGTAGACAACAATTGACTGATTTATGAACTAACTGATAGTATCTCTAATATGCCAACACAACTCCAATGAAGTGCAAAAAATATCTATCTCAATTATAGATTCCACTCATACCTCTTCACATATCCACTTATATACCCCTCTCATCCTTCACACCTACAACTAATTACAACTTATTACAACTTTAAATACATTACATCAACTTATGCTCACAAGGTCGGTTAGTGACCTAATTACACGATATTACATTGAATACAATACAAAAACCAATGTGATCAAATACATGTCAGAAAAGACATAGCTAGGATCCAAATATCCATCCTCAAACATGCTTTAGATCCATAAATTACACCACAATCCTTCACAACACGCTACACCACCAAGTCGGCCAAGAACAAAAACAATATCAACACATCACATGAAAGTCAATTGAATTTGATCACATAACCAAATGCGATCTAGAAACACAAATAGGCCATGATATAGAAACATCAACAAGTAACGTGAAATGCCACATCAACAACATAAACAACTCTGTCTCACAATTCATAATTGTCTCTACATTGCTCATCAAGAACACAAAACATCAACCTCTGTCACTTAAGAAGAATAGCTTTCCAATATCCAAATCATGATACATTCAAGATGAGAACACACAACAATGTTCTAAACTCATCACCAGGTTAGAAACAAAAATATTACATAACCAATCCTCACCAAACCAAAAACTACAACACTGTCACTTCCTGAACAACCAGAAAAACTATTCTATGATATATCACTTGAAATTCACTCAAATCATAATGTGAACCTCTGTAAATTGACATAGTCCAACTACAAACATCCCTTACACTATTTTAAAACTTGAAACATCTGATTTGAAATATAATAGCCATACCAATCCAAAATCTTCGTTGATCAAACTAGGAACATTGTCAAAACATAAAGAAATATGTTGACATCAATTCCAAAACATCAATATCAACACATATATGCAATATATCTCAGAAATCTCCAACACAAATACCTAAACAATTTTGAGAGTGGAAATCATGCATTCATTGGTCAAATCTAGGGAATATGTGGTGGGTGGTCGATTGATAGTTAAATTAACCATAATATCTTGAGACTTCTTAATGAAAAGGATCTAAATTTGTGAGAAAACTCTAAGCATATGATTTTGATATTGAGCATGTCAAAGGGAATAATAATATTATTATTGATGCATTGTCCAAAATTTTGGACATTGGTTTCAATGTATCATATTTACAACTAATGTGTTGGAAGGGATGTTGTTGGATGAAAGGTACATCATTTGCAAAGAATCCATTCTTTACAAGAGAAGAGTCTTCTTGGTTCTGCAATCAATGATGAATAAAAATTTTTAGTTGGTGGTTCATGATACAACTTGGTGACTCACCTTGGGTATTTCAAGATCAATGTATGAATTAGATAAGGCTCATATGGAAGGGACTCAAGGCTGATCTTCATATCCATATCAAATAATGCATCATTTAAAAAAATATTAAAATGAAAATTTTTAAAAATAGTAAAATGAAATAAAATATTTCAAACAAGCATTTTGCAACTTGTGATCATTCCAAATTAATAATGAATAATTATTTTGAGAGATTTCATCCCGCGAATTCTTAAAATACAAGGTAGGGATTGTGTATATGTTTTGGGTAGATGCCACAAGTGGTTGATCTGTTCTTCAAAGTGGTGATGAAATTCCATGAGCCACCCAAGTGAATTATGAGTGATACAAATAGTAAAATTAATAGGCTTACTTTTGCAAGAGATTCTTCTTGGAGAGAACTAAGCTCTTACCCAACAATAATTTCGACCCACAAATAGATGGATGGAATTAGATTGTGATAAAATGTGTGGAAGGCTATTTGAGAAATTATGTTACTAATTAGTATTACCATGTAATAAAGTCAAATAATTTAGTATTATGATGTTGATGTCATGGATGCAAAATTTGGTTCAAAAAGTTATGGTTGAGGGTTAACATGGAATGACTTGTACATACTCCACAAATCAAGTGTGGTTTTTAATATCAATATAGGGTTTTCAACATCTTGAAAAATTATAAAAGTAAAATTGAGAGCACTTTGTGCTCAATTGTATCATAGTAACTCTATAAACTTGCATTTAATATTGTTGGAATTTTAAATATTTCAATTAAAATATTCCAATTGAAACACTATTAGTCAAAATGCTAACCTCTATGTAAATATCAGATTGTCCAACTATAAGTGTTTCAGTAAAAATACTTCCAATTGAAATGCTTCTTATAAGAACATTTTAATTATTATTAGTGTGTCACAATCATAAAATTTTGTCGTTGAACAATAAATAACACAAAAAGTAAGTATCCATAAAGACAAACCTTGTATAAGACACAATATATGTATGACCCCCATAAAGAAAAGTCTTTGCACCCAATAGTTAGGTCACTCAAGGAAGGTCCATGCACTAATTTAAACATTATATAGATGTGAGACATTCTAAGAGGGATATGATATTTGTTTTTTCGTAGTAATACTAATTGATGGTATTGAAGAAGGAAATTTTTTATTAGATAAGTACAAGAGGGGACTAGACCCAATACATGTTATCCATGAAGCCAAAAAGATTGAATCTCATGAGAAGCGAGATTGAGGAAAAAAGCTCTAGACTAGAATAGGGAATCGACATGAGAAAAGGGTCTTGAAGTTAAGCAACATAGTCGTCCTCTTTCCCAACAACTTAAAGAGAAGGGGGGAAAGGGAATAAGAACCTTTCCTTATTTTAAGGACTTTAGTCAAAGCTATACTATCATCTAAAGACCCATTACAATGGTAAACCGATGAGGATTCCCCCATTGGGGAAATAAAAAACAACAAAAGTGAGCACAAGAGGAAGGGACGTGAGGAAACTATCAACCACATGAGGGGGTAGAATTAGTGAACAAGTACCTAAAGTGATGAGTTGAACATGAAGTAGGAGGATGAAGCAATAAGGAAACACCTAATTCAAATTAAGTCAAACAAGACGTAGAAGGATCCAAACATGTTTAATACTATTATAATATAACCTATTTTTAATTTTTGTAATGTGTGGTTCAAGATCCAACAAATGCTATTAGATCCACGTAAGGATGGAAGGATCTTGTAGAAACAATTTATTTTTTCATTACCATTGATTTTGACAATAGAGTGTAGGAATATTTGTTCACATACAATGTGTAGTAGATTTGTTCATTGTCAAAATTATCAATGAGTTCTCTGTGGGATGATTCTCAGAAGACATGGAAGGTGGTTATGTGAAACAAAAGAATGAGTGGAAAAGTATAACACAATTATGTAGAGGCAACAAGTTCAAGTATAGAAGAATTCAAACAAGAAAAAAATGTGAATGATCTCTTTATATATACTTTTGGTTATACAAATTATTTGTATTGGGATATTATTTATTGCATTGGTGCAATATACATTTTTGGAATTTGTGTTATAAATTTTATTGTGGAAAGGACGTATCCTTGATTGAATCTAACATCCCATTTTTTTATAAATTTTATATACATTACAAATTTAATTTTTTAAGTGGGGATTTTAGAGATTATAATATTGTGTCCATTTTTATAAATCTAGATGGCCTTAAAGATGAGGTTGGAGGACTCACAAAAGAATAGGAGATCATTCATTTCTATCTCAAGTTCACTATTCACTTAAAGATTTGATTACATGCTAGAGTACCATTTTTTTAAAGAATGAGTGCAATTTTTAATTTGAAATTTAGCATTGTAGTTTTGGTTTCCCAATTTGATAGATTTAATATTTGTGTTTCAATTGTTATATTAAATGGTGTTTTGATTTTAGTTTCTAAATTCAATGATAGTATGGTGCTCAATGTAATGTTCATTCATAGGTTCTGTTAGAATGCAATTTTAGGCTATATTTTTGGGCTCAATGGCTATGGGTTTGAGCTTCAACATTCACAATAATTATATCTAATGTTAATTTATATAACCCAGTTACAAATTAATTGCTAAACAAATTTTATAGAATAGAAATAAAAATAATGTTTATCTATTTGATTTGTAATAGAAAATACTTTGAATTAATTAACAACAATGAACAATGAAAGAAAATTCACATGAAACCAGTAAAAAAATGAGATAGATATACCTAGAAATCCTTAACTTGCAAACACACATTTATTCACCTTCAGAAGTGAGGATTCATTCATCATATTACAAGATTTCCACAACAATTACATAGAGATTATTTCAACCTCCTTTTTCTCTTCCTGGATACTCACTCTCATCGAATCTCCAACTTGTGCTAATCAAAATTATGCCCACAAAAGGTTTTGAAAAATTATAATAGAAAGTATAGAGATTTGTATCTGCAAGAAGAATTGTCTCTGCTTCCCTCACTAAAATTTTCTTTCCCCTTCTTCCTTAGCTTCTCTTGGAAATTCTCTTTTTCTTGATGTGCCTAGCTCTTTCTCCGTACTCCAATTTATAATCCTCCGATGACTCGAGATCTCCAAGCTAAATTTAGCTCTTAGAGATAAAATAACTCTACATTAACTAAAAATATAATTAATATGCCTTTTCACTAAAGATTATAAATTCTTCACTTTTCATAGGAACTGAGTACATGGAAAATTAACTGGATGGATTTTTTATGTGTAGACACCACACCTATGTAGAAGTACTTGTATGAGCTACAAAAATCAATGCTCCCTCTTAGGCAGGAAGGTATTTTTCACTGTTAGCATGAATATTAATGAATGTTGTTAGCAGGGAAGATTAGATGTTGATTAGAGATGATTGAGTTCTTACATGTTACATTCATGACTGGGTTTGTCATTGATGTCAACATATATGATTTCTGGATAGAGTTAATAGAGTTATAGACACAAATTCATTTGGAAAGTTTTTATACTAATGAATTGAGTTTTACAAAGATTTATTAGAATTCAGGAACATATTTTGATGATGTGGTTGTAAGTGCAAAAATAGTTATGAAGATATGTTCGAGCTATGTGAAGTTTACTGAAGACTATTCATAGTGAGAGTTTCTAGGAACTGGTGATAGTTATTCGAGATTTATTGTTTCAGAGAGGTTGAAGCTAGTTCAACGAGGTTGGTATGTTGTTGAAGACATGTTCAAGATGCTTGGTTAAACACGACATAATCTAATTTGCATTTCATGAAGACTTGTGGATGATGTGAAGTGTGTTGCTTCTTTGGGAGCCGACTATAGATTAATATTCTTATGGAAGTATTTAGATGTAATGAAACTTGTATTGTAAATTCTTATTGATGTCCTATATTATTAATTGTAAATTAAGAAAGCATTTTGGCCAAATCAATAATTGTAAGGACTTGGTATAAAGGAAAGGGTATCATGATGGTATCATGTGGTATATTGTGCGAGCTTTGAATGCAAAATCTTTATGATCAAAGAAGAAGATGATGTTGTTGGTATGTTGAGGACTTCAAAGGAACTATGAAGGCAAGGAGAGTTTCTCTTTTAGTCAATTCACCCTTGGATGTGTTATCTTGAAGATTGTTTAGTGAAGATAGTCTAAAAGCAATTTGGACAGTGGGTTCAGTTATCTTCATTGTGTTTCTCATAAACTCCTCACAGGGTTGGGATATTTTAGCAGGGATCCAAAGTCTCCTCATAGGGACTCATATGTATTGATTTCATTATAAAAGACTTCTAACAGGGTCTATCCTTTTACAAGGAACTTTTATATTAGCACATCATCTTGTGGGCATCATTCCCACTGGGGTTTTCCCTTTGATCAAGAGTTTCCCTAGTTAACAAATCTGGTGTTATTTGTATGTTTATTATCTTGTGGTTATTTCTTTTATTGATTACAAGTTTAAGATTTGATAGAGTTGAATTTAAGTTAATTAAGCTCACAACTGATTCACCCCCTCCTCTCAGTTGTGATGGTGGACTTTACTTTCTATCAATTGTTATCAGAGCATCAGGTCCTTGAAGGAAAAGTTTAACAACTTAAGGAGATCCATGGACACTACATTTTTTAGGAAAGAAAGTCTAAAGTTTTATGGAGTTAATTTTAACAATTATAAGGAAATAATGAAGACACATTTTCTATGCATGGGAATTGACTATTGGTTGGCTATCAAGATGAAGAAGATAACTGTAGAAGAAGACAAACTTGATTCATGTACAGATGAAGAAAAGAACCTATACATGTACAATATGCTTGCTAGAGAGGCTATTCTATTAGCTCTTCTAGATACAGAATATACTGAGGTAAAAGATCTAAGACTTTCTATTGAGATTTGGACTAAATTGGAAAATCTTTTTGAAGGAAATGAAACTTTGAAGAATGCTAAACTACATAATTATATTAGTACGTTTGAAAGTGCTAAGATTCAGGAAGATGAAGCTATACAAGGTTACTTTAGCAGGATTACTAAGATTGTTGCAGGAATTAAGAATTGTGGTGGAAGGAAAATAGATAATGAAGTCATATGGAAGATAGTTAAATCTCTACCACTGGCCTATGAAGCACAAATCATTGAAGAAATGATTACACCCAATTTTACCAAAGAGTTTCAACTTGGAAAGTTGCAGGCACATGAGAAATGACTGAAACAAAAGGAAGGATCACCTAGAGTGGAAACAACTTTTAGTGTACAAAAGGATAAACCTATGTTGACAAGAAGTGAAAGTGCCAGTGGAGATTATGCTAGAGATTGGGAAGCTAAACAAGAAGAAGAAATGAATTTTGATGATGCAATGGAACTAATTGCAAGGAGATAACCTAAAGATAAGAAAGATTTTGCTTGTTGGACATGTAAAGAATTTAGTCATTTTTCATCTAAATGTCCTAAGAGAGAAAAGAAGATCGAATATAGAAAACCTTATAAACCTAAGACATAGAATTGTTGTTATGTTGATGAAAAAGGAGAAATTGCATTTAAGGATGTAAATTTTATAGAAAGTGATGATGAAAATGAAGATGAAACAAGATTTGTTGCTATTAAAGATGAAAATTATGATGAAGAAGAGGTAAAAGAAGAAAAAGATTTAGTTTCACATGTAGAACATAAAAAATCTGATTGGATTATTGATAGTGGATGTTCTCATAATATGAATGGAGATATGGATAATTTTTTTGAACTTAATAGATATGATGGAGGAATAGTTAGAGTTGGAAATAATGCACCATATCAGATTAAGGGAAAGGGATCCATTACACTTGATAGAAAGACTAACAATGAAGATGTTACTTTGTTGATGGATTGAAACATAATATTTTGAGTGTTGGAAAACTTATGGACAAAGGATACAAGTTATATTTCATGGAGAAGACTTGTTTTATTAAAGACAATGATGGAAAACTGATTGGAACATGAATAAAGACAACAGGTAATGTATTTCAGTTGACACCTACTGTGAAATACTTTAGAATCTTTTAAAGTAAATGTTATTATATCAAAAGAGATGATGATATTGGAAAGTTTGATGCTAGAAGTGATGAAGGATTTTTTAGTGGTTATTCATTTAAAAGTAAAACATATAGATGTTTTAATCAAAGATTGAGGACTATTGTTGAGAGTACTAATGTGAAGGTTGATGAAAAGTTTAGAATTTGGGAGAGAATTCTTGATTATGATTCTGATAAAGATAAAAGATAAAGGAATACCATTAATCCAAATGAAGAGAAGGAATTATTTTATGAAACTGACAATGATTTGTAGATTGAGGAAGTTAGATTGGAACTGAGATTTGAACCTTAATCCACACCTAGAGAAGAAGTCAGAGCTAAACTAGGAACACCTAAATATGTTGTAAGAAATCATCGTACAAATCAAATCATTGGAAGTGAAAAAAAATGAGTCATGAAAAGGAACAAGGTAAATGAAGAACTATGTTTAATATCTCAAGTTGATCCAAAGACTGTAGATGAAGCATGTAAAGATGAACATTGGATAAAAGAAATGAAAGAAGAACTTGAGCAGATTGAAAAGAAAAAGACTTGGGAATTGGTCCCTAGACCTAAAGACAAGAATGTTATTGTGAACAAGATGAATGAGCAAGGTGAAGTGGTAAGAAACAAAGAAAGATTGGTAGGTAAAGGATACTCACAGCAAGAAGATATTGACTTTGAAGAAAATTTTGCACCTATGGCTAGACTTGAGGTAATGATAATGTTTTTGGCATATGCTTGTAGTAAAAACTTCAAGGTGTATCCGATGGATGTAAAATCATCTTTTCTTAATGGATAACCTAAGGAGGAAGTCTACATTGAACAACCTGACAGATTTTCTTTAACAAAAGACAAAGATATGGCTTGAAAATTGAAGAAGGTACCTAGAGCTTGGTATGCAAGGTTAGAAAAACACTTGATTAGTTTGGGATTGAAGAAAGGTAATGCAGACATTAATATGTACTTAAGAAAAAATGACGATGGATTACTGATTGTTTAAGCATTTGTTGATGATATTATCTTTGGAGGCAATGATGAAGCAAGTAAGAAATTTTCAGGTGAAATGAAAGATGAATTTGAAATGAGCATGATTGGTGAGATGAAATACTTTTTTGGATTCCAGATTATAGAGAACAAGGATGACATTTTCATATCACAAACAAAATATCTTAAGGACTTATTAACAAAGTTTGGAATGGAGAATTGTAAACCATTTGGAACCCCTATGGTAATTGGATGTAAATTTTCAAGAAAGGGTGAATCACCAAGTGCAGCACATAGAAGATGTAGATCTATGATTGGAGGACTATTACTTAACACACACAAGACCTGATATAGATAATGTAGTTGGGATTGTAGCTAGATTTCAAGCAAAACCTAAAGAGACACATGTTGCAACAGTAAAGAGAATTTTTATATATTTAAAGGGTACATAAGATTATGGCTATGGTATGACAAATCACATGATTTCACATTATGTGCATACATTGATGCAGATTAGAGAGGAAATGTTGATGAAAAAAGAGTACAAGTGGTGGAGATTTCTTCTTGGAAGGAAGATTGGTCTCCTGGTTGAGAAAGAAATAAAATTGTATATCACAAAGTACAACAGAAGCAGAGTATGTTGCAGAAATAAATAATTGTAGTCAAATCACTTGGATGAAGCAAATGTTCATGGATATTCATGGCATTGAATTTATTGAGCCTATTATCATATATTGTGATAATACAAGTACAATCAACATGTCAAAAAATCCAATATTACATTTAAAGACCAAAGATATTGCAATAAAGTATCATGTTGTGAGAGAGAAGGTTGTAGAAAAAAAACCAGATTGGAGTATATTAGCACAAAGGAGCAGATAGCATATATAGTCACAAAACCTTTGGCTAAGGATACTTTTGAGTATTTGAGAGGTATGCTTGGGGTCATTCCCAAACCCTCTTCAGAGTAATGGATGCATAAATGCATCAATCCAACATGATCAAAGCACTATACTTATCTAGACTGGATGCTTGATGCTTCTCCTATGGGGGAGTATCTTTGTTTGAGCTGAGTCATTATGGACTCTTGGACATGATTTTTCTACATTATCTTTTGATACTTAGGCACTTTTTCATATTGTATTGGAGATGATTAAACTTTTAGAATTGACGTATTAACACATTTTCCATTGATGTCAATGAGGGATAGATATACATGAAAAATATTGAGCACAAAACCTTAATAGAAGATTGTCTGGGAGAGACATGAGTATGAGAGTGAGAAAGGCAGATGAGGAAGAAATATATTGATACATATCAATGGGAGATATTACTGAACTATAATGACAAGATGGGACTAGATGGTTTTTCATCTATGTTGCCATCAATGCCAAAGGGGGAGATTGTTAGCATGAATGTTGTTAGCAGGGCAGATTGGATTTTGATTAGAGATGATTGAGTTCTTATATATTACATTCATGACTGGGTTTGTCATTGATGTCAACATCTATGCTTTCTGGACAAAGTTAATAGAGTTACAAACATAGATTCATTTGGAGAGGTTTTATATTGATGAATTGAGTATTGCAAAGATTTATTAGAATTCAAGAACGTGTTTTGATGATGTGGTTGTAAGCACATAAAAAGTTATGAAGATATGTTCGAGTTGTGCAAAGTTTACTGAAGACTGTTCATAGTGAGAGTTTTAGGGAACTAGTGATATTTATTTGAGATTTATTGTTTCAGAGAGGTTGAAGCTAGTTCAATGAGGTTGGTATATTGTTGAAGACATATTCAGGATACTTGGTTAAACACAACAAAATCTACTTTGCATTCCATGAATACTTGTGGATGATGTGAAGCGTGTTACTTCTTTGGGAGCCGACTACAGATTAATATTATTATGGAAGTGTTTAGATGTATGAAAAATGTATTGTAAATTCTTATTGACGTCTTATATTATTAATTGTAAATTGAGAAATCCTTTTGGATGACTCAATAATCATTAGGACTTGGTATAAAGGAAAGGGTATCATGATGGTATCATGTTGTCATGAAATATTGTACGAGATTTGAATGCAAAATCTTTATGATCAGAGTAGAAGATGATATTGTTGGTATGTTGAGGACTTCAAAAGAACTATATAGGAAAAGAGAGTTGTTTTTTTAGTCAGTTCACCCTTGGATGTTTTATCCTGAAGATTTTTTAGTGAAGACAGTCTTGAAGCAATTTGGATAGTGGGTTCAGTTGTCTTCATTATCTTTCTCATCAACTCCTCACAAGGTTGGGATCTTTTAGCAAGGATCCAAAGTCTACTCACAGGGACTCATATGTATTGATTGCATTGTAAAATAATTCTAATAGGGTCTATCCTTTCACAAGGAAATTTTATACAAATATGGTGTTATTGTGTATGTTTATTATCTTGTAGTTATTTTTGTAATTGATTACAAGTTTAAGATTTGATAGAGTTGAATTTAAGTTAATTAAAATCACAACTGATTCACCCTCTCTCTTAGTGGTGTCGGTGGACTTTACTTTGTAACATGCACATGTTATCTCTATTGATCCTTCTAAGGTTGTCATTAGTACCAAAGGTGTGTAAAGATATCAGTCAGTCACTTACAATGAGCTAATCGGTAACATAAAGCAAAATAGACTAGTCGGTAAAGCCTATACACCGAGTAGCAGATAGTTTACCGAGCACTAGCGGACACTGACATTGACAGATAGTAAACACCGAGCATCGTAGTATACACCGATCAGTTTACATAGTGTTTATCAAGGATCATAGGAAATGGCATAGTAATCAGGAATGTCACATTCTTCTATGCAAATGGTTACAACGGTTTGTAAAACATTTTACCAAGATCGAGGAACATTGAATGTAATGATATTCATTAAATACAATGTATATCTTTTTTAATAGATGATCTAGGTTATTATTGTACACCGTAGATATTAGGGTTATGATTATAGTGTGTAACCTAATTGTGTTAAAGCGGCAAAAACATAACACTATATATTTGTGTGTTCACATCATTTTTGGTGTGAGCTGATATATGAATCACAGAGCACTTGAAGCATTTGCCTATCTTCGAGTCTATCAGTTAACAGAGAAGAACCAAGTACAGTAGAATTCAGATTGAGCAGAATCAACAGAGGCTATCGAGCAGTTCAGAGCAGAGATTCATCACAAGTAAGGTGATATTTTATCAGAGCTTATAGATCTGTATCATAAAATTGAGTGTCAAATAGAAAATAAATACCTATTGCTTTTTGACAATTGTAATAGAGTTTTTGGATACAATCTCTTAATAGAGTCGACTTAACAGTCTTATGTAAATCTCTTAACCGAGTGCACACTTCATTAGTGTTGTTGAAATCCTATAACTAGGTAGATCTATCTGATCTAACATGTCACTCCTAATAGGGTGAGATCACCAGAAGTGATCAAAACTTGTAGCCCTAACAGGCAAACCTTTTCTATCTATAGTAGTGAAGAATTTGTGGGTGTCATCCCCACCATAGTTTTTACCTTCTAACAAGGGTTTCTGTGTTACCAAAATACTTGTGTCATGTGATTGTGTTATGGATTTCATGTTGTTTACTTACTTATGTTAAGTGGATAAATGATTCATGCAACTAGATTCAAGTTATATTGGTCGGTTATCATTGTTTATAGTTTTAGATCTGAAAGGTTTACAAGTAAAGTTTTTGAAGGCACTGATTCACCCCTCCCCTCTCAGTACCTATCTCTCCTAATTCCAACAATTGGTATCAGAGCGTAGTTCTCTTATTGAACAGTTTAGCCACTGAAGGGTAAAGATCTAAGTCATGGAGAGATACAAGCTTGACAAGACTATTGAAAATCAAAAGCTACAAATGCAAATGTTTTTGGAACAGTATAAGCAAGCCAAGGAAGGACTGAAGAAATTACTGGATGAAAGGAAGAACCTAGCTAGACTACAGAATGAGATCGGTTACCATGAAGAACCTATTGATGACATATTCGAGCATATTGGATCTAGTTCTAGAAGCATCTCAGATGGATTTGAAAGCATAATCACTGATCTATCTAAAAAGAATCAATATTTAACTGATCAAGTGAAAGCACTACAAATTGGTCAAGAATCTCAGATGGTGAGAATGGTAGAAACAACGAACAAAGCAAAACAAGCCGAGCAAGAAAGAAACCTGGCAATTGATGATCGAAGATAGATGAGTGAACAACTTCAAACTAAAGAAAGTGAGATACAAAGACTCGCTAACTGACATTTCCAAGTAACTAATCAAGTGATGACTGTGAATCAAGAGGTAAACCGAGTGAATGCAGAATTGTCAAGAAAACTAGAAGATGTTGCAAGACTCAGAGAAGAAAATGAGAAGCTGAGAAATGAAGTGAAAGATCAACAACAACAAAATGAAATGAAGAAACTTGCTGAGGACAACTCCAAGAAGATTGACGACTTCTTAACTAATTAGAGAAGATTTGGAAATAAAACTAGTATAGGCTACACCGGTGAAGGAGAATCATCACAACAAGATGAAAAAATCAACATCAGTCAAAATCAAAAACCTAAAGTGTTGGCATGTTATCATTGTGGAAAATCGGGACATACATCTAATGTGTGTAGAAGCAAAGCACAAGGTAAACCTCCTGTCACTCCTAAGTTTAACAGATATTGTTACTACTGTGGTAAGTTTGGACATCCTGCTTATGAGTGTAGAGCTAAGCAAAACGATCTTGCTAATAATACTACTATGGAGAAAAAATGCTATACTTGTAGCAAGCATGGACACACTACATGAGACTATAAGGTGAAAATGAAGCAAGTCTGGACACCTAAGGAGAAACCACAACGCAGACCATATCAACCGAAGAGACAAGGTAACTCTTATGTTTGGGATTATAATACATGGACTAACTGTGTTGTATGTGGTAGATATGGACACATTGCAACAAACTGTTATAGAAAGAGTTGGATTGGACAATCAAGAAGCTGGACAAAATCTGGGATGGCTTGTATGCACTGCCATAAGGTTGTTCATTTAAGCAAGAACTGCAGAGACCGAGCACCAGATGAGAACCATATATTTGAAAGTGGATATACTATTGCTGATATCACTAAGTTAAGGAACACTATGTGGAAGAAGGCAGCTAATGAGAATATTGAGTCAAGTAATGTTGTCGATGAAACCTCGTCCACTGGATTGGGTGACATCGGTACCTCCACTTAAAGTGAAATAGGTATGTATGGGACTAATATTTCAAAAGATCACATTTTACATACAGTTCCTTATGCATAATGTTCTTATACCAAATCAGCATGAATAAAGATGCACTATGGTTTTGTTGTCATGAGCTAACAATGTTATATAGTCGGTAAAAGAGAGACCGAGAGTTGGTTACCCGTCGGTAATCACTATCTAAGGTTAACCGAGCATATGTATCAACTGATGAAGAAATCCTATGTTAACCGAGTGGATGAAATTTTTAGTTGTCATCGAGCTGACAATTGTTTCATACCAAAAGTTAGATGGAGCATTTATTACATAAAAGTTTGCGTGGGAAAATTGAAAGTCTATAAATACACAGGAACAGAGTTCATTTCTACAATGTGATTTTGAAGAGTGGAGAATTCAAAGAGCAGAGTTTGAGCTAAAATATTTTCTGAAGGATTCAAGGCTACGCTAGATCGAACCGACATCACTCTTCACAATACCGAGTAAGTTCATTTGCGATCAAACACTTCCTATCATGTTGCTTGCTGAAACCCTAGAATTAATTTATGGCATCTACATCGTCTGCAAGCAAAATGCAAAGTGTTGAAGAGGAAGTTAATCTAATCGTTAGGGAAATTTTTGACAAACCAAAGTTTAAGCCACATCCTAAGGTTGCAGCACAAACAGATACAATGGGCACATTTTCGAGCATACCAGAAAGGGTTTTACTAACAGAAGACGTAAGGTCTTATATTCACTGCAAAATCGGAGAAGTTGGAGACTTTGAAACTGTTACAGCATATCAACCACTCTGTGGCCCCGATGGAAAAATGAAATTAGACTACGAGAAGATTGAGGAATCAAGTTTATCATGTTTTATACACCTTCCACAATCATTCAAATCGGATTGGATTAGAATCATTTTGAGCAGATATCACGATGACAAATTCTGGCTAGATAAACCGATTGAGGTCAACAAGAAAATAATCAGTAGGGTTATTGGGCTCCCTACAACCAACAAAGCTAAGACTTTTCAAAGTTCTTCACGACCGGATGTTGAGAAATACATTGGAGCACAATGGGACGGTCGGGCATTGAAGATTTCAACAATCAAGGACCCAACAGTAAAATTTGTAGCACATGTGATCAGGTACAAGCTATTTCAATCAAGCAGACTCAACAGCGTACCCTGTAGCACAGTAGACATGGCACACAAAATTGTAGTGAAAGGTCACCAAGCTGATCTTGCCGAGGTACTATTTCATCAACTTCAGGAGAATATGAAGACCATAAGGAAAAATAAATCTAACACATGTAGTTCAGATCTCTACTTGCATGCATATTCCTCTTTTTACAAAAGTATGTGCCTGGCACTGAAAAAGTAAATTGGATACCGGATGTATTGATAACAAAATAGATTGGTGAAATGATGAACACGTTAGGAGATAAGTTGAATCTAGAGTTTAATGCATACTTCACTAAATTTCAATCTAAAATGCATAAGAGAAGCAGAATTATGAGGGAATTAGTTCAAAAATTTGAAGATGACATATGTTTTGTGGTCAACACCGATTATACCTTGATAAAAGTAGTTGAGCCTAGGATAAAATGGTTGGCACCGATGGGATATGAAATAAACCATGATTTCACACTAAAATCTATTAATGCACTACTTGCATTACCGAAGGATCCCATTGCCACTAGGTTCAGAGTATATGAAGAAGCCAAATCTAAAATATCTACAAATATTGAGATCGGTAAAATAACTAGAAAGGTAAAGAAGATGAAGAAAGATCTCACTGCTAAATATGGAGATAAGTCTTAAACATCTGAAGGGATACCGGTTGAATAGGAAACTGAAGGTCAGCTACAATTAGCCGACAAACCATATGATAGTGAGGAGACCGAGTTTGACAAAGAAGTAGATCCTACATAGGTTCCTCCACTTGACATTCCTACAAACATGCAGTCACTCATACATGAAGGTATGAAGACACATTCGTCAACTGTAGCACCACCTACTGAGAAAGAAGAAGCAGTGAAAGTAACTAAAAGAAGAGCAGCTACATCGACAAAGAAATACATCAAGAGAAAGAACAAGGCTGTAGCTGAGGCACCAAAGAAAAGGAGAAAATATATAAGAAATAAGGAAGATCTTGAGGATACAAAGACAAAAGATGATGTAAATCAATTCAAAGTGGTTAGTAACAAGGCCAAAACAATAGATGAAGTCATTGAGGACATAATTGAACATGGAGATCTCGTTGATCCCTTACTAGACAGATTTGACAAAATGTCAAAAGAAGATCAAACCAAAATTGAAGAGGCTGTCATCCAAATGATGATAAAATTTAAGAAAGTTCCAATGGAGTTTGCCTGTGCATTACCAAAGAAATTGGATGATACAATTACTGAGAAATGGGTTGTTGCATTAGACACCGAGAAGAGAAAGAGAGAACGCTCTCTAGTTCGGGTAGCTGCACACTTAAGCTTTGGACAAGTTAGTGAATACTTGATCAAATACCAAGCAAATTTTATGATCAAGAATAGGGCCTTAATGATCATGGATGACAATGTAGCAGATATGGATGTCACAACTGATTGTATATGGACATCAATTCTAAAAGCCAAAGAAAAAGCTGAGCAACAAGCATTTTTGAACCTGTCTAAGAAGAGACAAAATTCTAAAGGTAAAGGTATTTGTATTGATGAAGGACCAACAAAGAAATCAAAGAGTACTGGTATATCAGTTACCGAGGCAATTGATATAACCGAGGACAAGGTAGAAATAAAAGTTTCACAGGATGCACTAGATAAAGTTGAAATCCAACTAGAGAAGAAAATCGATGACGATGTACTCATTGTAGACATCACACATGGTGATCCTGATGACCAAGATGATGAAGATGTAAATATTGCACCAAATAAAGATGAAGCACTAGACACTGAAAGTCTATTTACATCACTACTGGGTGAACTTCCTGTACTTGCCGAAGTAGCTAAAATTCTTTCCCAAGTACAACCCGATGGCTCAGATCCCAAGTAAAACAAAGATACCATAGGGGATCAAAACATAGAGAAACCAGCAGAGACAGATGAGCCTACACATATAGAGGCACCTTCCACCGAACCAAAGGAAAAATATGAAGCAAAGGAAACACAAGAACCAAAGGCAATAGAGGTGATCCCACTGAACACCACAACCTAGACTCCTACTATAACAACCGAGACCACCACTACCAAGGAGCAGAAGAAGGAAGAACAAGTGTTAACAAGGAAGGACACTCCGAAGATTGGAGGTAGATCTATTGCTATCATTGAGAAGAAATCACCTCTAGCACATAAGAAGAAGAAGAAAGGAAAAGGGCCAGTCACCCTAGATGAAGTGATTATTATCCCTGAGTGTGACCTGAGGACCCTAAGCCCTGAGGATTTGAGTAAATATGGGGATTTATGTTCCAGGAAGGAAGCGCAAGAGAAGTTAAAGCAAGAGCACAAATGAAAAGAAGTATTAAATGATGTGCGGGATATCCTCCAACAGGTAGTACCTGAGATACATATTGATGAGGATACGCCTATTATAGATCAACTTGCTACACTTTCTAAGAAGATCAACACCCCAGACATTGCTGCAAACAAATGAATTGAAGAAAGGGTAGAATCCATAATACAACACAAATTAGCAGAGAAAATCAGCCAAGAAGTGGCATTACTTAAGGTCAAATTATTTGAGGTAATTACTGAAACAAAATCCATCACCCAAACAATTTGTCAATATTTATTGAAGCTTTGTACTATGGACACCTTCACTATTGAATTCAGTGAAAAGATCAAAGGTTTGGAAGCAGAAATACAATTGAGTACCAATGCAGCTATCACCGAGCCGCATGCTTTCCTAAAGCATATTCACCAAGTTCAGGAACTTCGGTGGTTGATAGCAAATTTGAAGAACCAAGAAGTGCACCTAACAGATTAGGTTACTAAGTTACAAACCGAACTCATTTCATACCTAAAATTTTTTGAAGCACATATTATCAAAGCCGAGCTATTAGTTGCAACACTAGCAATTTCAGTGTTAGAAAACATCTTTGACATGCATGCACAAGTCGGTCTTGAGCACATTTCTCTCACCAACTTGAAAGAGGAATGGGAAAACCTCTTGGAGTCAGTGAAGAAAACCCATCAATCAATTTTTGACAAGCTATGAGTATACTACCTCAATTTTGTATTTGGTGTTACTATCAAAAAGGGGGAAAACAATGTATCAAATGCTATTATGCCAAATATTATGTTCATGGATGCTATGTATACTATCTATTATCGGGAGCATGCATCGAGGGGGAGTACTGAGTACTTAGAAATTTTTTTGTGTATATGTATATGGCGGAGATATAGGAGATATAAGTTACATAGAAAACTTTTGTCGTTATACATTCGAAGTTTTGATACTAATGCCAAAGGGGGAGATTTTTATCTCTATTGAGCCTTCTAAGGTTGTCATTAGTGTGTGTGTGAATTTTTGACTTGATCTGTAGACACAACACTTTAGTAAAACATTAGAGGTTAGCAAAAATTGAAATCGTGCAATAAATGAAAAACTAAACTAACCAGGCGATTTACTACCTTCTAGTAGATGCGAGTATGTATTCTTAGATTATACTGAGATCAGTGACCTTGACGACACCTAAATGAAGGATTTGAATGCAAAATCTAGATATGGAATGAATGCAATTAATCTATTTTTTTGGTTTTTCAGTGCAATAATGATAATGAAAACTTGATATGAATCTATGCTAACAATGATATGGAAAATTGATATGCAAACTAAGCTAAGAAATGATATAAAAACTATGCAATAACAAATGAAAATTTTACAACAACAACTCAAATTCTCAAGATTGATTCTTCAATCTCCAATTCGACAGCGTGAGTGTGCAATTCGTGGATGGATTGATAATGAAGAGCTGAAGCCTTAATTTATAGAAATCTAGGGCTTTAGAGGTGCGTGAAAGAAAGCCATAAATCACTCAAATAACTCAGGTTGATTTTTGAGTTATTTTTAAATAAAGGATATTTAACTCACAAAAACATGCAAAAGCAGAGTTCAACTCAAAATAGAGTTTTAGCTTTAATTGATAATTGATAGTTGTCTGCTTTTCTTGATTGTGCATGTTTTATTTATGAATTAATTTAATAATAAAGTGATTTATTTCCAACTTAACTAATTTTGAAAAATAAAACAATTGATTTATGGGTTAATCAATCATTTTTCAAACTTTTATTCAAAAACAATATTATTAAAAATTGACAACTTGCTTTAATTAATTAAATAAGAATTTAATCAATTATTCATAGGATTTTGGATTTATTGTCAAAATTTAAATAATATAATTTAGGAATAAATATAATTAACTTCAATTAAACAATTAAGTGGCAGAATTAAATCTAATTAATTAAATATTGAGAATATTCAATTAATCAAACTTTAGGATAAATTGGATTTATCACCAAATAATCATTAAATCAAAGATAATTAGGAATATTCCCTGATGCAAAATTTATGATAATCAATTAGGATTCGATGATGCTCAGGTGTGCCTTAGGTTAGGACTTCGATGTCAATTTTGTTCGAATTGAAGATGTAAGAGGTTAATGAACCTATAGCCCATTTTTGGGGTATTACATTTTGCCCCTCTTTGAATTGTTGTGCGAAGCGCAATGGTTCAAAGACAGTCTGTGTATGATTGAAATTGATAATTGATATGAGACAGAAGCTGATTGAAATTGATATGAAGATAATAGGTCTTGAATGACCAAAGATAATGTTAACTATAACAGCAAATGAACCGATGATTGCGAAAAAGTGTCAAAGTGCCTGATTCTGAACCTTATGATTGCGAAGAAGTGAGTGACCGATTCTAGACCTGATTGTCCTTATATTGAATCACATTGGTATCACATCCGAACCCTTCAGTTTTTGAAGAACCAAGGAAATAACACAATTGGACCGATAGTTGCAAAAACTGATACAATTTACAAGATTAAGAGAATACCAGATTGATATGGATCTTTGATGAATCTGATATGCCCCAAGTGATGATTGATTTACCCTAAGCGATGAGGTCTTTTGATGAATCAACAACTAGACGTGGTTGTTGTCTTGATTACTAAGGAAAGATATACTTCAAGTTTAGATTACAGACTTTGAATGATATGCAATACCATGCTCCCTTCAGGATGAAAATTGAAATCTGACAAGAAAAGTTAGCGTGATAGTTTAGAAGCATGTTAATTGATTTGAAAAGTGGTTAAACACATTTGAAAATGCATACTGCATCGTTTAGAGGTCCTAGAGACCAAGTTTGACTAGGTTAAACCATGAGTTAAACATGGGTGACCAAGTTGAAATTTTGATAGTTTGATGTAAGATAATCAGTTAAGTTGAATTCTAGATTCCTATGATGATTGAAGGTCGATTATGCAAGTAGTTAATAATATAAACAATCTTAGATTTCATTTTGATCCCGAAAAAGGATTCTACTTGCTGTTTCGTTGGATGGACCTTCGTGTGTGATTCAACTCTTGTTAGATTTTGAAGAGACAAGTGGAGAATTGTTTAAGCATTGAAGTTCGTTTAGCTATTGTGAGATCATGCAAACATGCAAAAATGCAAAGAGACATGCAGTATGAAATGCAACCTAAGACCTAGGACCTAGTCACTGATCATGTGTCGGTCATTCTCATCATTGAATGTTTAGGTAACCAGATAAATCAATACAATGCCCACTAGTTATGAAACCAAAGACATATGAATATCAATTTTTATGTGCAGGAATCAAATACAACACCCACTGGTTAGGCATCCATGGACATATGAATATTGATTTTATTTTTAGAATGTCAGATTAGATATAAGCATCAAAGCACAAATGCCAGGATGACCTGAATATCATGTCCATTTTAATATTGCAATTTGTATAAGCATTAGAACATAAATGTTGTGATGTCTTGAATATGCCTTGCATTCAAACACATCAAATAGTCAAGAGATCATTCTAAATCCAGTGTGAATTACCCATAGTGACCCTTTATCATTCACATCATTAGGTAAGATCACGTTTCCCAATAGGAGAAAAAACTCACTCAAAAAGATAATAGTTAGATCAAACTTCCTTGAATTTTCTGGGTATCAATGGTCGAGGTATGCATGGACATCCAATTCGAGATAGAGCCTCTTACAGTCGGACACCATTTCAATCCAGAATTTCCAAAGTTGTTAGATTTTCACATACAAGAAGAAAATAAAGAAAAGATTATGCCCCCAGTCATCACTCTCTAAATCCTATAAAGGACATCATTGAAGAACTTGTGGGAACACAATATGCCAAAATCTCAATGCGAATTAGTAAGCATACAAGGAGATAAAAGCATGTAAAGAGCACAGATTGTTTTCAGTTTTTAGTTTGATGTTTGATTGCATTGTTGTAGATGCAAAATCCTTTTTGGAGATGAAACTGACTGACTGACTCGGATGAAGCTTCAAAGGACTCTGACTGGATATGATATGTCTAAGATACATTGGAGGCCATAGGATATGACATTGAGTGCCCCCAAGTTTGGACATTGATATGATACCGACGCTTGAGTTGATTGGTGTACAAACTGACTTATTGAAAACATGAATGCAAAAAAAAACTGGGAGATAGGTACAAACTAAAGCAAGACTGAAAGCTGGGAAAGACCAAGATTGCGCTGATAGATGGAGCATATTGAAACAAGTGGCACTCGTTTGCCAGGTTTTCACCATCTTGGCAGAGATTCTATTTTTGCTACCAAGGCGCCTGTTTCTAGGTTTTCACCAAGGCACTTTCTCTTTTTTTCTTCTTTTTTTGTATTTTTCATTTTTTCAATTTTTTTGTACTTTTGATATATTTGCTTTTTTTTGTGAATCATCAAGGCACCCATTGCTAAGGTTTCACCAAGATGTTCATTTTTTCAGGACTTTTTCAGATTTTTAAGATTTTATAAAGACATTTTACCATAGACTGAATGCTTTAGGCATAGAATTTCGTCAGATGGAGAACATTGATTGGTTCTCAAAGCTGTTCTCCTTTAGTCATTGAGAGTTGATAGGCACCAAAGCCAAAAGTAGCAGTGATTACAAAGGGACCCAGCCAATTGGGTTCAAACTTCCCCTTGCATTCTTGATGTGATTGATTTTTAAGATTCTCTCTCAAGACTAGATCACCAACCTGAAATTCTCTGTCTGACTTTCTTGTTGTAACCTCTAGACATTCTCTTCTGATATACTCTGAGATGATCATATGCTGCTTGCCTGCACTCATCTAGTAGTTCAAGTTCTTGCAACCTAGACACTCTGTAGTCATCATCAGTTACTAGACCATGCATTCTAATTCTTAGTGATGGGATTTCAACCTCAATAGGCAGTACCGCTTTAGACCCATAAACTAAAGTGAAAGGTGTAGCCCCAGTGGGTGTTTTGATACTTGTTCAGTAGGCCCAGAGAGCTAGATTGATCATGAGATGCCAGTCTCTTCCTATGTTATTAACTGTACGATGCAAGATTTTTAATAGATTCTTGTTTGAATCCTCTGCTTGTCCATTCCCTTGAGGATAGTAGATAGAAGACCAATGTTGTGTGATCTTGAATTTGGCACATAGATCATCTAGATCTTTGTTCTTGAATTATCCACCATTATCTGTGATTATGGAATGAGGTATCCCATATCTGCATATGATATAGTTCAATATGAACATAGATATTTGTTTTCTAGTTGCTTGTGTCAAAGGTACTGCTTCTACCCATTTTGTAAAATAATCTGTAGCTATGATTATATGGGTGTGTCCATTAGAAGAATGAGGATGTATAGCTCCTATAAGATCAAATGCCCATTGGTGAAAAGACCATTATGTAGTAAAGGGAATTAGATCTCTCCCTAGAGCATGGATTAAGTTTCCATGCACTTGGCATTTTTGACAGTTCTTAGCATACTTGATAGACTCTTTCTCCATTTCAAGCCAATAGTACCCAGCCCTAATAAGTTTTTGAGCTAGTATTAAACCATTTGAGTGTGACCCACAAATACCATCATGGACTTCCTCTAATGCACGTTGAGACTCTTCTCATTCTAAACATCTAAGTAGTGTACCATTGAGACCTTGTTTGTACAGATTGTGACCAATGATGACATATCGGGAGGCATTACAGATAAGGTATCTCTTTTCATGGAGGTTGAAGGTATCGGGAATGATTTGGTCTTGGAGATAGGAAAATAGGTTTTTGTATCAGGATGAATCGTGACCAATAATAGTGCAGATCATGCAAATTTTGGGGGAATCATATGCAAGATAAGATAGTGCTTCCACTAGGAACTCATAGCGTAGCTCATGTTCAGGCTACTGTAATAAAGTAGATAGCGTTGCCGTTGCATCGACAACCTTATTCTCTGTTCTAGGAATTTGTTCAAATGTGATAGATAGGAAATACTTCTTTAGATCATCTACCATTCTCTTGTAAGGAATGAGCTTTTCATCTTTAGTTTGGTACACATCGTTGACTTGATGGATAACAAGTTGTGAGTCTCTATGAATGTGTAGTTCTGTTACTCTCCACTCAATTGCTATTTTCATACCATTCAAAAGGGCTTCATATTTTGCAATATTGTTTGTGCAAGGGAACTTTAATCTGAATGCTTTTGGATTGAGTATCCTTGAGGAGTTATGAACAATATGCCTACTCCTAATCCATTCTGTGTATAGAAGCCATCAAAGAATAACTGCCATTCTCTAGAAGAAAGAGTCATGATAGAGGAATCTGGAAATTCCATTTGCATTGGTGTATTATCAATCATAGGTGCATCTGCTAATTGATCAGAAATAACCTATCCTTTGATAGCTTTTCTTTCCACATATTCAATGTCAAATTCACTTAAGAGCATGACCCATTTAGCTAATCTACCTGTGAGGGAAACTTTGCATAGTAGGTATTTGAGTGGATCAATTTTAGCTACTAAATTTGTGGTATGAGCTAACATGTGATGTCTCAGTTTCTATGATGCAAAGATCATAGCTAGACAAGCTTTCTCAATCACTGAATAGTTCTTCTCATATGCAACCAATGTTCTACTGATATAGTATATAGCTCTTTCCTTTTTGTTCTCATCATGTTGTGCTAGCAATGCCCCTAGTGATGTATTTGTAGCGGAGACATATAAGATCAAAGGCTTCCCATGAATAGGAGGCATCAAGATAGGTAGATTTGATAGATACTTCTTGATATGGGTAAAGTTGTTCTCACATTCTTCATTCCATGCAAAGGTCACACCTTTATGTAATGTTTTTGTAAAAGGTTGTGATATGTTTGCTAGCTGTGATATAAATCTTCTTATAGATTGGACTCTTCCTTGCAATTTCCTCATTTGACTAATATTCTTTGGAGGTTGCATTTCCATGATAGCCTTTACTTTAGCTGGATCAACTTCAATACCCTTCTTTGAGACTATATATCCTAAGAGCTTTCCATAAGTGACACCAAAAGCACACTTCTTAGGATTTAGTCTGAGACTAAATTTTTCCATTCTATCTAGTATCTTTCTCAAGTCATCTAGATGTGCAACCCTAAGCATAGATTTTGCTAAAGTATCATCAACATAATCCTCCATAGTCCTATGCATCATGTCATGAAAAATAGATGTCATGGCTCTTTGATATGTAGCACCAGCATTTTTAAGCCCAAATGGCATGACATTTGAACAGAAGGTACCCCATGCACATGTGAAAGTAGTTTTCTCTTGATCCTTTGGAGTAATTTTTATTTGATTATATCCTGAAAAACCATCCATTAAAGAATACATCTCAAAGCCCGCAGTCATGTCCACTATCATGTCAATGTTAGGTAATGGAAAATCATCCTTAGGGCATGCTCTATTTACATCTCTAAAGTCTGTGCACACTCTGATTGGTTTATCTGGTTTTGAAATAGGTACAATATTAGAGATCCACTCTGCATAGTCAATAACGTGGATGAATCTGGCTTTCAGGACTTCTCTAATTTAGCTTTCACCAAGAGTGCAACATGAGGATGCATCTTTCTTAACTTTTGTTTAACTGGTTTGACATTTGGAGCTATAGATAAATGATGCATTATAAGATTAGGATCCAACCTTGGCATATCTGAATATTTCCATGCAAAGTTGATCTTCTTCTTTGTTAGGAATGTTGTAAATTTTTGCTTCTCTTCTTCTGATAAAGATTGTGCTACATGAATCAACTGTGGTTCTTCTGTTGTTCCCAAATTGATAGGTTGAGTGGGTTCAATTAGAACTGGAGATCTATCCTATAAATGACTCGGAAGGACATCAAATATCTCATCCTTAGGCACTTCAAAGAGGTTTTCACCTTCGGATACATCTTTTATTTTTACTTTTGTAGGTTCCGAGATTGCCACAAAGTGGTTTTCACCCTTAGAACTCCTTTTCTTTTTCTTTTTATTCTTATTTTTCTGACTAAGATACTTGATGTCCGACTCCATCATGCTAACGCTTGGTTCATTGATGGAAGTACTCATAGGCTCAATTGCATTGAGGTAGCAAGCAAGGGAATAGTCATTTGGGAAGGTATAAATACCATGGCTTGGATTTGTGGAGGTTTGATCAATAAGGTCTGGATATTGGATAGTCAAAGTGGGGAAAGATTGGGATATAGTGTTTATGGATATGGATCTATCATCATTGGTCCTAACTAGATGCTCGAGTTCAAAGGTGATATTACAACTTAAGACATTCAATTTGTGAATAGGCTCAATGTCATTGTGGGAGTCCAATTCAGCCATAGGTGGGTCAGACTCGATAGGTTCATCATTTCGCTCTAGACTTACATTGGGTTCAGGTGCATATTGGTGAATAACATCAACATGTTTCTCTGTAATAAGCTCATCTTCTTCTGGAATGGCTCCCCATTCATAGTCATTAGATTCTTCATCTATGCCTCTAGGAAAGCTAAGAACATGAGTAAAGTCAAGATGAATACCCCAAGAAGGGTTACCCTCAGATTTTGATTTGAATTCATACTCATGAGAATCTGTCTCAGAACCACTACCACCTTCCTCTTGATTATTTTCAAGATTAGTTGGTTCTTGTGTTGCAACTATCTCTTGATTAAGAGTAGGTTCTTGTGTTTCTACTACATTAATTCTTTTGATTGGATCATCTTTATCATCAAGAAGGTCTTTGATCTCTTTAGGCAATTTTTCATATGGGATGAGTTCTGAGCTGTCTGAATCACTATCTGATGGTTCAACTTCCTCCTTCTTAAGAAGAGGTTCACCTAGGGCGATTTATTCTATGACATGAGAACAATTACCTTTGAGGTGAAAGGGTTTCTTTTTAAATCCTAAGCCAACTTTGTCTTTATTTTCTCTACCAGTATGTGGAAGAGGTTCCTCAAGACCTTTTCCTCTAAATCCTAGAGGTCCTTTACCTGAATATCCCATCTTAGCTATTAATTTATCTCCTGGGCCATATGACTTAGAAGGATCTTTTGGTACCACTGAGTTACTAGTTTGAATATCATGGGATTCAGATTCATCTTTGTATAGCCATGCAAGCACAACTTCATCCTCTTCAAATTCTTGCTTGGAGACTTGTTCTGCTACAAAATTCTTTTTATATGCCTTAAGAGGTTCTTTAGAATCTGGGTTGGATTGTTTCAAAGATTGTCCACAAGAATTAGGTGAGATAGGGAGAGATGTCAAAGATAAGACTGGCTCCATAGTATATTCTCCCATACTATTTTCTTTGATATTAACCTCTTTCGCAAGATCTTCCATTTTAGATGTGGATGCTTCTTTAGTTGGTTCAATGGAAGATTCTCTGTTATTAGGCACAAGCTTATCTGCACTTTCCTTCAATGTATTGCAAGTGGTGGATATGTCTGCTAGAATAGTGACCTCTACTCCTTCATAAGGAAATTTCAAGCATTGGTGAAATGTAGAAGGAATAGCTTTCATCTCATGTATCCAAGGTCTCCCTAGAAGAATGTTGTAAGCCAAAGGTAGATCAAGAACTAGACATATAGTATCTCTGATAACTGGACCTACCCTGATAGGTAAGACAATGGTGCCTTTAGAAGATATTTCTTGTTCATCATAGGCTTTGATAGTTATTTTCTTTCTAGGATCAATAGCTAATTCTGAAAATCCCACTTGTGTGATCAAGCTGTAAGAACAAATGTTTAGGCCAGCGCCTCCATCTATCAACACATGTTTGACTCTACGGTTCTGGATCAAGACTTCTATATGCAAGGGCTGGTTATGTGGGTGACTCAAGGAGTTGTCATCTTCCTCTAAAAAGGATATATACTGCAGAGACATAAGATGTCCAACCATAGTCTGGAACCTGCCTAAATCAAGGTCATCAGGAACATTGGATCCGAGCAAAGCTTTATCTAGAATGGCTCTATGAGCTGGAGATATTCGAAGCAACTCAAACATGGAGATTTTTGCATTAGTGTGTTGGAGTTGTTGAACAATGCTATAAGATGTTGGCCTTGTATCTTTAGGATTGGAAGATTTAGAAACAACCTTCTGTTTGGAAGCGGAAGAAAGATTGAAGGGCATCTTAGGGACATATGATGAATCTAGAATTTGTCCGTTCAGATGTGCCTGAGCTTGTGATCAAGTAACTACGTTAGCTAAAGAATGATCTCTATCTCTTCATAAAATTGTGATGACATTGCAATGTTCAGAGAGACAAGGTTCAACCATATTGATAACAACATTATTTCCAGGGTAAGCATAATTGACCTTTGCCCCCATATTAGGCTGAGAAGATGAAACTTCTTGACCATGTTTCAAAAATGGTTCTGTGAATGTTGTATGATCATTATTGCTCTTATGATTGTCAATGGTGATATCTCCCTTATCAATCAGATCTTGAATAGTATGTTTCAAGCGTAAGCAGTTATTAGTTTTGTGACCTTTACCCCGATGGAAATCATAGAATTCGTTCTCTCTCCACCATTTTGGTTTAGGTTCAGAATTAGATGGTCGGATCTCAGGCAAAGAGATGATTTTATTAGCTAGCAGAGTTCTCATAGCTGATTCTAAAGATTCTCCAAGAGGAGTAAACATTCATTTATTATCAGTGGACCACTTTTTATACTCTGGCTTCTTTTGAGATGATTCAGGCACCTTTTGTTCTGAAGCTTTTATGGCTTGGGTACCAATAGTTAGATTGAAAGTTGGTGCCTTTGATGGAGCATGAATAGTATCAACAACACCATCTGTGACAATGCCTTTATTCTTGTTCCAGTTTTTATTCTTGTCTTTAGAACTGGATCCTGATTCATACTTGTCTTTTTGAAGTGTGATTTCTCCTTTTTTCACAAGTACTTTTTCAATTTTGATTGCATTGTCAACCATTTTATCAAAAGATGTATGATCTTGAATTTGTAAAGGATAGTTGATCTCTGGGACAAGATTATTGATGAAGATTTCTAGTTTCTCAGTTTCTGGAATAGGCCTAGCATATAGAGAGAATTTCTTCCTCCATCTCTTGAGAAATGTCAAGAATGGTTCTCCTGGATATTGCTTGAGATTACAAATATTGATCATGGTGACTGGATGTTGAATATTGTAGGAGTATTGCTGATAGAACAATTTGATCAACTCCTCAAAATTTTTGATAGTAGAAGGCAATCTAGAGAACCAGTGGATGGCTGCTCCCCCTAGAGATCGAGGGAAGAGATGCATCAGATAGGTTGGTTCATGCATGAACTCCATAGATTGTGTATAGAATTCTCTGACATGATCTTGTGGATCTGAGTGTCCATCATACTTAGGCATCTCCACTCTTTTTGTGAATGGTGGCATGTACAAGTCTTTGTTGAATGGAAAAGGACACAGGGCCTCCATGGAGAACTCCTTGGGTTCCTTTTCTTTCTCAAGGTTATTAAGCTTGACTTGCATGGCATGCATCTATTTCATCATAAACATGAGTGGAGTTTCTTCCTCATGTGTAATGATATCTTCAACATTAAAGTTGGGAGGAAGTTTAGCTCCTTGTTGAGCCAATTGTAAAAAGTATGCCTCTCTGTCTTTTTTCAAGAAATGCTTCATCATTCCTTTGAAGTTATCATCATTTTGATATTGAGCAATTTCTTCAGGTGTGGGTTCCTAATCTGCACCATGTTGAGATTGAGCTCTTTGAGAGCCAAATTTTGTCCCTACTTTAGACATGGTGGGAGTTCTACTTGGGATAGATTGATGCGGAGTTCGTTGATTACCTCTGTGAGTTGATGGAGGAATGTAACCAGTTTTTAACTGAAAGTTGCCAAGACCATCGTCTTCGCAAAGACCAAAATTATAGAGTTGTTCAAGAGTTGGACCTATGTTAGTAGACAAAGCTCCGGTGTCAAATGATTCTCCGGATTTCTTGTGAGAGGAAGCTCTAGTTTCCACCATTAACCTTGGGTGAAGCAAAAGAATAAGATGAAGACAACTGAAGAATGAATTGAATCAAGATGATCAGATGATGCAACCTTGTCAAGGTTTGATTGATTGAAGCATAGATTAGACGTAGATGAAGGAGACTGTGTCCTGGATGTATGGGTAGATTCCCAAAAGATAGCGGACACGAGTTCACAACACTTAGTCATTTTTGAAGATTGATTGAAGATTGATAGTTATGACAAGGTTTTGACACAAGATGATAAAGACTCAAATTGATTAAACAGAAGGCTAAATAGGATTCAAAAGGCCACTTTAGGAAAATGATTGGATTCTCAGTATTTGCTACTCTGTTCCTGACACAGTGATTTGTTTGACAGATTCTGGAAATAGGCTGGAAAAGTCGGGTCTCTGATTTTTTTGACAACGTTCTGACAACTTTTTAAAATTTCTCAGACGACTCTCTGTAGGCTCGTATGATAGTGGGTATAGCATGAAATGACAATTGACAAGCTCGTACGATAGTTGACAATAGGGAAATTGATTTTTGAAAATGACTGGCAGCAAAACTCGTACGACAATATACCTGATACCATACGATAATTTGGGGGTTTTGAAATGATAATAGCCAAAGCTTGTACGAATTTTTGACTTTACAAAATGACTGTTGATTCCAGAAAGGTGTTTTACTTCAATTTTTGCAAATTTTGGGTTTTCAGTTTCAGATTGTTTGCAAATTTCAATGTCCAGATTTGAGGATTGTAACAAATTTGTTCATTTTTAGTAACCAGATAGATAAGCAAGCACACAAAATAGCAAGCAAGTGATTTCAAGCATGTCTAAAAACAATGAATAAGGGAAAAAGAAACCTTGCGCATGAACAATCAAGTGATTTATTTGTGCTAATCCTTAGAAGTGCTAATTGTGTATGTTCCAAAAAGTTTTTCATTAACACACATATTCCTAGAAAATGAAAATTTTGGCCTCACTAGGGTTTTTAGTAATGGTTTGACTCTGTAACTTTTATGATCCAAGAGGGTGAAATCCAATCCAGGTGCACTGAGGTTTTGACACAGTCTGAGAACTTAATCTTTAGGATCTTCTAGGGAGATCTGACAGCCCAATAAGAGACCACACTTGTGGAGATTTCTTCCAACATGACATTTATATAGCGGTTGTCACTACCACAGTGAAAATGGCTATTACCGCTTGAGGTTCCGTCAACGTGGTTGACCCAATTAAGGGAATGTCCACTATGGTTAACCCTCTCTAAAGGTGACTCACAAGATATACCACATGGAGACTGGTTCCAGATTCAAGGATCTGAGTTTCTGTTACTACCCAAAAAGGGAGTAGAGCATAATCCTCTAGCCTTTTCACTTTTAAACCAAACAAAGCAGAAAAATTAATCCAACATGCTCAGACCAAGATTATCTCACAAACATGTATGACTTCAACCCCTTATGATCTATCAACCTCTCCAGAGAGAATGCCTCGATCAAAAGTTGAAGACACACAGATCTAGTGGAACGTGAGACTCCCTCACTATCCTCCCTACCTACAAGGGTTCCTTCATTGAGAAGAGTTTCACTGGAAACTCACTCTCTCAAGAGCCATGAATAGTGTTCATAGGGCCTATTTACTATGTGTAACAAATATGCTTGAAAGCAAATCTATGTTCATTTTTAGAGCCTAAATGAAATGTGTGATATGGAAAAGAAAGGCACTCAAGCTAGACACGCAAGATGTTCATTTTAATCCAAATCGAAACATTATCAGTTGAGAAGGTTACCTAAATTCCTCGCAATGTGCTTAGTATATTCTTACCTATTTTTAACCATTCTTGCACTTTTTCCAATCAAAAACTAGTGAAAATTAATAAAAAATAGAGAATTTCAATTGTTAGGGTTAGCTGTTAGTCGAAATCTAAAAACCAAATTTGACAAACTACCTGAAAAAGTGAAACGATAATTGAACCCTGGCACTAAAACTTGTACGATAGTGGGTTACCTTCTAGACGACAGTCCAAAAACTCGTACGACACTGGGTACTAGATCAAACAACAATCGAGCTTCCAAACGACAGTGTTTTTCTGCTTGTGTGATCCTCAATCAAATAAACTATCGTACGCCAGTGGGTATCTCCTGGTATGAGTTTCTGACAAAACTCATACGAAAATCATACGGACAAAGAATAAAAATCGTAGCTGGGAACAGAAAAAGATAAGAAAATGATAGAAATTGACAAAATTTGAAGGGAAACCCATTTTAGGGCCCCACGGTGGGTGCTAGAAATGTGTGTGTGAATTTTGTACCTGATCTATAGACACAACACTTCAGTAAAACATTAGAGGTTAGCAAAAATCAAAATCGTGCAATAAATGAAAAACTAAACTAACTAGGCGATTTACTGCCTTCTAGTAGATGCGAGTATGTATTCTCAGATTATACCAAGATCAGTGACCTTGATGACACCTAAACGAAGGATTTGAATGCAAAATCTAGATATGGAATGAATGCAATTAATCTATTTTTTTGGTTTTTCAGTGCAATAATGATAATGAAAACTTGATATGAATCTATGCTAACAATGATATGGAAAATTGATATGCAAACTAAGCTAAGAAATGATATAAAAATTATGCAATAACAAATGAAAATCTCACAACAACTTGAATTCTCAAGATCGATTCTTCAGTCTCTAATTCGACAGTGTGAGTCTGCAATTCGTGGATGGATTGATAATGAAGAGCTGAAGCCTTAATTTATAGACATCTAGGGCTTTAGAGGTGCATGAAAGAAAGCCATAAATCACTCAAATAGCTCAGGTTGATTTTTGACTTATTTTTAAATAAAGGATATTTAACTCACAAAAACATGCAAAAGCAGAGTTCAACTCAAAATAGAGTTTTAGCTTTAATTGATAATTGATAGTTGTCTGCTTTTCTTGATTGTGCATGTTTTATTTATGAATTAATTTAATAATAAAGTGATTTATTTCCAACTTAACTGATTTTGAAAAATAAAACAATTGATTTATGGGTTAATCAATCATTTTTCAAACTTTTATTCAAAAACAATATTATTAAAAATTGACAACTTGCTTTAATTAATTAAATAAGAATTTAATCAATTATTCATAGGGTTTTGGATTTATTGTCAAAATTTAAATAATATAATTTAGGAATAAATATAATTAACTTCAATTAAATAATTAAGTGGCAGAATTAAATCTAATTAATTAAATATTACAAATATTCAATTAATCAAACTTTAGGATAAATTGGATTTATCGCCAAATAATCATTAAATCAAAGATAATTAGGATAATTAGGAATATTACTAAGAATATTCCCTGATGCAGAATTTATGATAATCAATTAGGATTCGATGATGCTCAGATGTGTCTTAGGTTAGGACTTCGATGTCAATTTCGTTCGAATTGAAGATGTAAGAGGTTAATGAACCTATAGCCCATTTTTGGGGTATTACAATTAGTACCAAAGATGTGTAAAGATATCGGTCGGTCACTTACAGTAAGCTAATCGGTAACATAAAGCAAAACAGACTAGTCGGTAAAGCCTATACACCGAGCATCACACAGTTTACTGAGCACTAGCAGACACTGACACTGACAGACAGTAAACATCGAGCATCACAGTATACACTGATCAGTTTACACAGTGTTTACCGAGGATCACAGGAAATGACATAGTAATCAGGAATGGCACATTCTTCTATGCAAATGGTTACAACGGTTTGTAAAACATTTTACCAAGATCGAGGAACATTTAATGTAATGATATTCATTAAATACAATGTATATCTTTTTTAATAGATGATCTAGGTTATTATTGTACACCGTAGATCTTAGGGTTATGATTATAGTGTGTAACCTAATTGTGTTAAAGTGGAAAAAACATAACACTATATATTTGTGTGTTCACATCATTTTTGGTGTGAGCTGATATATGAATCATAGAGCACTTGAAGCATTTGCCTATCTTTGAGTCTATCAGTTAACAGAGTAGAACCGAGTACAGTAGAATTCAGATTGAGAAAAATCAGCAGAGGCTACCTAGCAGTTCAAAGCAGAGATTCATCACAAGTAAGGTGATATTTTATCAGAGCTTATAGATCTGTATCAAACAATTGAGTGTCAAATAACAAATAAATACCTATTACTTTCTGACAATTGTAATAGAGTTTTTGGATAAAATCTCTTAACAGAGTAGACTTAACAGTCTTATGTAAATCTCTTAACCGAGTGCACACTTCATTAGTGTTGTTGAAATCCTATAACTAGGTAGATCTAGCCGATCTAACATGTCACTCCTAACAGGGTGAGATCACCAGAAGTGATCAAAACTTGTAGCCCTAATAGGCAAACCTTTTCTATCTATAGTAGTGAAGAATTTGTGGGTGTCATCCCCACCGTAGTTTTTACCTTCTAACAAGGGTTTATGCATTACCAAAATAATTGTGTCATGTGATTGTGTTATGGATTTCATGTTGTTTACTTACTTATGTTAAGTGGATAAATTATTCATGCAATTAGATTCAAGTTATATTGGTCGGTTATCATTGTTTATAGTTTTAGATCTAAAAGGTTTACAAGTAAAGTTTTTGAAGGCACTGATTCACCCCTCCCCTCTCAGTACCTATCTCTCCTAATTCCAACAGCACAACACCTAGCTTATTCCTGAAGTATACAAACTTTTCCTTCTCCAAAACCAAAGAGTGGGGGTTAAATAAATTCACATGAACCCAATAAAAAAATGGAACAAATATATACCCAAGAAACCCTAGTGCGGGGAAAACCTTCAAATACATGTTTATTCAACTTTAGGAGCAAGAATTCATACAAAAAAGTACAAGATTTCCAGAGCAATTACAAAAATAATTTCAGCCTCACACTCCTCTTTCTCTGTCTAGACACCCACTCTTACTGAATCTCCAACTCATGATAATACAAAATTGTGCCTATAGAAGAAGTTGAAAAATTATAGAAGAAAGTATGGAAATTTTTATTCCACAAGAAGAATTGCCTCCTCTCACTGAAATTTCTTTCCCCTTCTTCCTCATTTTCTCTTGAAAATTCTCTTCTTATCGAATTGTCTAGATCTTCCTCCACATTCCAATTTATAATCCTCTAGTGACCCTATATTTCCAAACTAAATTTATCTCTTAGAGATAAAATAAACCTACATTAACTAAAAATATAAGTAATGTGCTTTTTCACTAAAGATTACAAATTATTCACTTTTTACATGAACTTAGTACATTGAAAATTAATTAGATGACTTTTGTATGTGTAGACACCACACCTGTGTAGAAGTACTTATCTGAGCTACAAACAATCAAAACTCCCTCTTAGTAAGGAATGCAAACTGTACAACACCTAGCGTATTCTTGAAGTATACAAACTTGCCCTGTATAAAAGCCTTGGTCATGATGTCTTTCCCAGACAATTCAAAATCAAGTGATCTCTTACTCCATCAAGGATAATTATCTGCACCTTGGTTTTCTTGAATTGATATGCATCTAGGGAAATGTGATCATTAATTGGTGGAACCACTTTTATACTATCATAGACCCACAACATGTTCTCCTTGAGAACTAATATAATCCAAACCTTCCACTGCAAGTAGTTCAAGGTTCCCTCAAGCCTATCCTTGTATCAAACATTTGATGTCATTGTACAATGAAACCCTATCTTCATGATCTATATTGTTGGGTGTTTGATTCATGGAGATCTTTAGTCTCAGATAACATTGATCTTTTACCCTGTGCCAAGCTTGTGAGTGTGGGGGATTTACTCTGCCTTAGTCAAACCCTAGACAACCTCCTTTAGCCCTCTTACTAGATTGCTTAGTGTGCATCTAATGTGGGTTTGTCTCCCCAATCTCCCATTGTATTTTTTGTAAAAATTTGGTTATAAGGCCATTAGCAATCCTATTGGACATTTTTTAAAGGTGGATGAGGCTACAACTCTAATGGGCTTGTTTACCTTTCCTCACATTTTGGTTGACATTGAAACCTCCACTTCCCTCCCTCGGGAGGTGGTTCTCATGTTAGGGGATAGGCCATGGGCTCAACTGCTAAATTATGAGGGCATCCCCTTTCAGTTTCAGTGGTGCTTCTCCACTGATCATTTAGATACAAATTGTTCTCTTGCACATCGAAGAGGTGTTGCCACTTCGTGGAGGGATGCAAATAATGATCATTTGACTATTCATACATCCAAATATTCCTTTAAGAAACCTTCATAGGTTGATGATGACTCCCCACATGGTGATGCTTCTACTAAGTTGGCCTCCTCTGACCCGCTGAATATGATGTAGGAGAATCCTAGGGTAGTTGGCAATCTTGCATCAACCAAAAAGATGTTCTGTATTTTGTTCTTATTTTCTGGTTTGAATGATTGAGTTGGATTTTTATCTTGTGTTGGAGTTGGTGTGTGTGATCGTATTGTGATATTTAGGACCTATCTAGGATAATTTTCCTATGATCCCATCTCTTTTGGTTTGAGTTTTTTTGAGTTTGGATTCATTTAGTAGTTGTGGGTAACATTTTTATTTCTTATTTGGACCAATCTTATGGATTTATTATGTGGTTTTTGATCGTTGGGTTTTAATGTGTGCAGTCATAGATCATGGTTGTTGGAACTTATGTGGACCTATATCTTGGATCACACATCCTTATGTTCCTTATGTGATCAATGTTTCATATTTTAGGTTCGGTTCTATATTGGTTTCTTGTTCTAACAACCAAGATGGAGAGATTCATGCTTTATGGTTTCTTATGGTACATTGTTCGATGTTCTTATGTTCATGGCTGAACTCCTTGTATTATCGTGTGTCATACTCATTTTTGGATGTAATTATGGATTTAGGTCCTGAACTATATGTTTATAAATTATTTTCTTTTTCTTAGAGATTGTGATCAAATAAGTTGACTTGTGGATGGTGATCTTGTTTATAAGTTGGGTTGAAGCTCTTTTTTAGGTAGTACGAGGCCGAGAGAGAGGATATCTCTAAGGCTAAACAAATCAGAATTAGGAACTGAGTCTTGTTTTCATTGTATGTGGCCATAATGGGAAAGGTTTAACAACCCAACATGCTTAATGTAATTTTATGTTACCTGATAATAAATATGTTGTTATTTGGTTATATCTTTGTTTTGTTTTTCTTCTTTTTCGATGAGTTGATTCTTGTTGCAAGATTGGGCATATCCTTTCGAGACTTCTCCAATCTTGATTTCATCAAGTGGTATCAGAGCAAGGATTTTTAGTCGTTGGAGCATTAATCAGCTTCTGTAGTGGCAATATCCTGAATTGGTTTGTTGTGGGGTGGTAAAGTGTGGATCTGACCCACAATTGCAGAGGATTTTTCTCATAATTTATTGGATTGAAGATGCCTATGAGAAGAGCTTGTGGTGTCACTGATGAAGGAATTAGGACTTTGCAGAGGCAAGTACAATCTTTACAACATAAATTGTGAAAGATAACTACACCTAAAGTTGGTCAAGAGAGTGATGAAGAATCTGAGGAAGAAGAACAATTTGAAGAAGTTGTAGAAGATGCCAGAGATCTAGAAGAGGCCAAATTTTTGAAAGCTATGTCTAAGATTAGAAAATGACCTAAAATTGAAGTTTCTACATTTTTTAGTAGCCTTAGACCAGAGGAATTGATTGATTTGATTAATGAGTTGGGAGAATAATTTAATTATGAAGAAGTGGAAGATCATGATTGGGTTCGATTTGCAAAGATAAAGCTAAAGGGTCATGTCAGTATATGGTGGAGAGAAGTTCAATTAGAGAGAAATAAGAAAGGGAAAGAAAATATTATTAAATGGGATTGGATGGTTGAGAATTTGAAGAGACAATTTATTCTAGTGGATTATGAATTAGAGTGTTCAAGAAGATGCAAGCATTGAAGCAGTCTAAAAAATCAGTATATGAATATATTGAAGAGTTCTATTGGATCATGATTAGGACTGGTCATTCCAAAGTTGATAAGGAAAAGGTTGCTAGATATATCTATGGTTTGAGACCTAGTATTAAAGAGGATTTAGTTATGGTTTGAATGAAAACAATTGGAGATGATTATTAGATGACATTAAGGATTGAAGAGAAGCTAAACAAGAGGTTTGAAGGCATCCAAAATAAAAGGAACTGGGGTGGTAAGGCTAGTGTATCAACTTCTGGGAGTAATGTGGTGGAGAATCCTAAATAGACCGATGAAGGATCTAGTATTATTTGAACCACTAAGGGTTACATTGGTGGACAAAGGGGAAGACAAAAAGGTGAGTTTATAGGTACTTGTTTTCAATGTGGTGAAATAGGTCACAAGGATTTTCAGTGTCCTAAAAGAAGGGTTTCACATTTGGATAGAGAGGTTACATAGACTTCACATGGGAATATATTGAATGTTGTTGAAGAAGGTGAAGTTCTTGTGACTAGAAGAGTTACTGCATGTATTAATGAACCAATGTAAAGAAGGAATTTGTTCAAAACTAGATGTAAGTGTAAGAATAAGGTATGTAATGTTATAATTGATGGTGGTAGTTCTGATAACTTTATTTTAGAAGAAATGGTTAGTAAATTGTAGTTAAAAAGAAGAAAACATCCAAATCCTTATCATATTAGTTGGTTGCACTATGAATATAAGGCTAGGATTGATGAGAAATGCCTAGTTAGTTTTAAGATTGAGACTTATCATGATGAGATATTATGTGATGTATTACCTATGGATGCTTGTCAGACCTTGGTAGTTTGATAGGAATGTTATGTTTGATGGTAATGCTAATACCTATGTGGTAAGGAAAGGAAGATCTAAGTATAAATTGATACCTTTGCAAGAAAAGGGGAATGGTAGATGTGGAGTTGTTAGATGTTGTCCAATTGATAGTGGTAGACATGCAAAGCTAAGAATTGATTAACCTAATCCTATGAGTGGAATAAAGGAAAATGAAAAATTGAAGGATAAAGTTCAGGAGAAGAACATATCTAAGGAACTTGTAGGGATTAAGGTATATATAAAATCTTTGGCTATGGCAGTGCAATAAATGATGATACTTGTAAGTGTTGGACAATAAGGTATAGATGATACTGAATTAAAGAAGAATCTCATCGGAAGGTATGATGATGATGTGGTTCAAAGGAGTATCGATAGTGAGAAAAGGCATTTGAAGAATTCCAATAGAAGTACATTGAGTGATAAGAAGAAGAAAAAGGATAGTAGAGGTCAAAGTGCAAGGCAGGTGAATTTGTAGAATCAGAAAGTGGATAGAGGAAAGATAGTGTTGGTTGTAGGACACGAGGATATGTGGATCAAGAATAAGTATGAGATATATATTATGAGCCCCATCAGATGTTCATGATTTCCTCTCATGGAATATCTTCTTATCACCTTGGGTGTCTAATTTTGGAGCATCCTAGGGTATTTGGAAATCTTCCATCAACCCAAAAGATGTATGTATTTTGTTCTTATTTTCTAGTTTGAATGATTGAGTTAGATTTTGTTTTCATGTTAGATTTGGTGTATGCAATCGTACTATGATGTTTAGGAGCTATCCTAGAGAAATTTCCTATGATTGCATCTCTTTTGGTTTGGGGTTGTTTGAGTTTGGATCCATTTAGTGGTTGTGGGTAACGTGTTTGTTTCCTATTTGGACCAGTCTTAGGGATTTATTGTGTGATTTGTGATCATTGGGTTTTAACATGTGCGGTCGTGGATCGTGGTTTTTCAAACTTGTATGGACCTATATCTTGGATCATGCATCCTTATGTTCCTTACGTGATTGATGTTTCACATTTTGGGTCTAGTTCTATATTTGTTTCTTGTTCTAATGGCTAGGGTGGTTAGATTCATGGTTTGTAGTTGCTTGTGGTACATTGTTTGATGTTCTTATGTTCATGGATGACCTCCTTGTATAATCATGTGTCATACTCAATTTTGGATGTTCTTATGTATTTATTTCTTGACCTAGATATGTTTGTAAATCATTTTCTTTATCTTGGAGATTATGATTAGATAAGACAACTTGTGGCTAGTGATCTTGTTTATAAGCTAGGTTGTAGTTCTTGTTTAGGTAGTAGGGGGATGAGAGAGAGGATAGATCTAAGATTAGACAGATAAGAATTAGGATCTAAGTCTTAATTTAATTATATATGGCCATAATCGAGAAGTCCTAGAAGGCCGATATGCTTGATGTAATTTGATGTTACCTAATAATAAATATGATGTTATTTGGTTTTATCTTTGTTGTGATTTTCTTCTTTTTTGTTGTGTCAAATCTTGTTGCAAGATTGGACATCTCCTTTGGATACTTCTTTGGTCTTGACTGCATCATAATCCAACCCCACCTCTTGTTGTTTATGTGGTCCCCTCTGGCCACATAGACCCTTCTTTGATTTTTGGTTCTCCTATTTTGTACTAACCCTTAGTCATTGAGTTACAACATTGTCAACACTCTATTCTTGTTTCTAATTATCTCTCAAAGATGGATTTTCCACCTTCCCCTTTTGGAAGGGACCCTACTAAAAGTATTTCCTGGATCGTTGTCCATAGATGAAGAAAAAATCACTTTGTAGAGTCTCACTCTCTTCCCCAAGTAGTGGGCGAGCTTTCTACCCATTCTTGATGTAGATTAGAATATTTGTTTCTAGTATTCTCTTAATTGTCCTTCTTGACCTTGTTGTAAATAGTTTTTCTGGACAACCCTTGGGTTATGATGGTGTAAGGTTCAAACCCTTGTTATAATGATTTGATAATAATAAAAATAACCAATACTCTATATTTATTAACAAAAATGAACAACAAAAGAAAATCTTCATGTCTCAAGGACAACTTCATGCATCAAATTGGGAAGATCAAGGTATGATTAATGATGTGAACATGTCTTATCATTTTAATGGGTTAGGCATACAACACGTTTCTTCACAAAATGATTCTTCACCTATTCTATATGGTCAATCAGAAAATGAATGCTGACAACAACACCAATATCCATCATACCTATCCTCCTTCATCCTGCCCACTTTCTATCTACAACAACTTCTACCATTTTCCTTATCACATTCATATTACATATTCTCCACTTCACCATATCCACTAGAGAGGACTATGTTTCCTAACAAAACTTTACATAATAAGGTGGTTCAATCTGCATAAAACATTGGACTTTCAAGGATCCCTTTACCTTCTAATTATGTGCTTGAAATTGGTAAATCAACATTGGAATATATTGATGCACATAAGGGATGTGATTTTGGTTTTATTGAATTAGAAGCACACTTGAAGGCTAATCAACTTAGTTCTTCTTTTCTAAATAGAAAATCACAACTTTTAGAGGGCATTCATATGCCTAGGGAAACATTTCAATGAGTTTAATTTTCTTGTGGAGCTCATAAATGTATGCACTAAATTTAATCATGCAATAAGAAATGTTGAACGAAATACATTGGTCATTCAAGAATTGTGTAAGACAACAATTGATAGCCTACAAGCTCTATCTTTTAATATTATTATACTAACCTATATAGATCTTTGGAGGTCTATGGTCCGATTATGTATTCCTCACACACTAATTGATTTAGGCCTATTAATGCTTTATTTTATGGCTTTGAATGCATTAATGACCATGTGTGCTTCAAATTCATGATTTATCATTAACAAGAACCAAAGTATTAACATATGTGTTTCTTTGTTATTCTTATTACTTTGGATTATCTTGAGATTACCATTCAATGGAAATAGCTCCAAGTGTTGTTATATCCTTATATTTCATGATTCTTGGATTAAGATAACACCCTCATGCTTTTGTAGTCTAAAATTAAGTTGGTGGGAAGTCCATTGAATTTTGGAAATCATTAGATGATAACTTCTTCATTCATTATTTCATTGGTGCTTCTAATAAAACTACGTGTGTGAGCTTTGGATTACATCAAGGTATGAATTCTTGTGTCTTTTAGTGTTGACTTCTTTTTGCACAAGGATTAATTGCAACTCATTCATTCTATCATCATTATTTTATTATTAAAGTTTACCATTTATTTTCTAATCAACAACATAATTCCAATGGTAAAGTTATTAAATGGATGATATTATATTGCTATACTTGATCTTCTTGGACCTGAGAATATGGTTGCAAGTTCCTTCTAACTTGGTTACATGATGCTTTGTACCAATTTAAAATAGAATTATTGGGAAAGTGTTCAACATGTATATACACAAACTCTCCTCTACGCCATTCTTGATTCCACACCATGTGCAACTTTGTGTACATGGAATCCATGAATCTTCTAGTACCATTTTATTGGTTGGTTCTTCATAAGTCACACATTCTAAGACAACTTTAAGACATGCGAAGGACCACTATGGAGCTTGAGCACACTCCAACATTGATCAACATACTTCATCATGAATGATTCCTTCATTTTCCTATATCAATCTCTATGCATTGATTTGAGGACTGCATTGGTCTTTTGCTACAGAACCAAGTACTTATTTCACTTAAGTGATTTGGTATGTCCTCCTATGTTTTGCATTCAAATTTCAAATATAGTGGCATGAGATGCATAAAATCAAGATTTCTCCACGATGATGCATGGTCAATAATGATGAAGGTATATTTAAAGTTTTGAATGCCACTAGTTTGAATAATGCATTTTATCTAATAGATTTCAAAGGAACTCCAACAATGAAAACCTTCGAGCATTGTTGGCCAATTAATATCCGAAAACTAGATTCTGGCAGATATTAGCTGCAAAATAAATTCTTAGTGGTGAAAACTATTTTTATAGCACCATTAAGCGGTAAGTGATTGAAAATTGGCTTGTCAGCGGTCATTTGTCATGATCAAAATTGAAGAAAGAGAGTACAGAAAAAAGGGGAAAACCGTGAATGCATATTTGAAACACAAGAAAGAAAAAGAAGCTTGTTATACAGAACTATAAAAACATCAATGGTTCAACATGAGCCATATTTTCAAGAGTGCAAAGAAGTCCAAATTCATTGTTCCAAAGGCTATTAGTCCTAATGATTGCACGAGGGCGTGCAATATGCTAAGTTGGGGAGAATGATGAGAGTTATTTATGTCCCATTTTATGCCATATTTAAGCCTATTTCATTTATTGTCATAATCATTTCCACATACTATTGTCGTTGCATTTTCATACCATTTACATTGCATATGATTAAATATTAATAAGTGATAGTTAATATAGTTTTGGGAGTAAAATATGGAAATACATTATTGATTGTTTTTACTAATAAGCATTATAATCTTAAGCCTTGGGAAAATCAAGCTTGCAACATAGAGATTACATGAACTTTCTGGTCTTCCCGTCACTTTCTTCACAAGAATACAGATTTCTTTTACTACTGTAGTTTTCTCTTCTACATGGAAAGTTCAAATTTCAAAAAATATTGGGTTCACTTTTGATGATATTGCATATTTTATTTAATGGAGCATTCCACATGTATTTTCCATCCACGTGAATTTATTTCACATTTCAAATTTTGCATGCTAGTATATCTGCAGTAATATCTCCATGTCACCATTTCTATCATGGCCATTTCAACTCCATTGCATCCCAGATCGAAACCTGTGGTGGAGGATATGCTTGCGAGCTAGACAAGATCTATTCTTTCTCACTGTTATAACAAAATCATTGTAATCTTCTGCCAGCGAAATAAGTATTCTGTGAACCATTTTTGTTTGTTATTTACAGATAAAACTGTTCATTTCTATTTTTATCTTTCATTATGTAACCTGTAAAACTATCAAAACTATTTTTTTTCATTTGTGGTTTCCATCCAAGTTAATGTAACTGTATTAAACCAAAGGACAAAACAAATTATGTATTCCTATGTGTAGTTGTTATAAGCTACATATATATAAGAAGCATACGTAAATATTTAAAGGAGACAATTCCTTTTTCTTATATCAAATCACTAAGAAATAAAATCATTATGTTGGTCGATTCCAATGTATTTCTGTGATCTTTACCTCTGTCGACTGATTGGGAGGAAGGGCGTCCACTCTCCAACAGTCGATGGACTGTAAATATTTTCTAATATGTATTTGTGTGTTTTGATCTTAGCTCATTATGTTTTACATTGTTACATTTGTACGTTTGATATGTGTTAATAATTGGTGTTGGTTGATTAAGTTTTATAATATTACATTTCTATGTTTGATGTGTGTTAATAATTTGTGTTTATTTCCATGCTATAGATCTATTTGATATGATTTTCACGTTTGATATCTATTTCAGAATCTGATTTAATTTCTACGTGGTTCTTGTTACATTTTAATCATAGAAATAGAATAGAAAGTTAAACCAATTGTGCATTAAGGAAATTATTGTTTTACCAGATTAACTATTCATACATTATGTACTTTATGGTCTATAGATTAGTTTTCTTTGGATTTGTGAGTTTTATTTCTAGAACTATTACATTTGTTAAATCTATTGTCGCCAGGAAGTGACAGTTTCTATTGTCGAGACTCCTTTGGTTTGTTGTAGGATTCTCTGTATGTGTTCTAGCCGCATTCATAACCACTCATTTCATGACTCTCATCCCTTTGATTGGTATATAGCCATGACATTTCTCACAATTTTACACCCCTGGATTAACACGAATAAAATAACTAAAACTCATTATAAAGTATTAAACATTTCTTTTTCTCTGCCCTAATGTTGGCCTATCACTAGTCCTCAAATCATAACATCATAAAAACATACTCTCTCAAAGAGTTCACAAACTATTGAGCTTAAAATGAACAAAGGTTGGGTAAAAAGATCAAAACCATTATCACATTACAAATACTGTAAATATCTATGCCATAGTAAAAAGGTAAAACCCTAAGCCTTTTATAACAATTCCTAAAAGATAACTTAATGCTACTCATACCTACAATCAAACACAACAACTAAAAATTCCAATAATAAACACATCAACATTAAATTCTCATCAAATGATATTTAATTATATATCATTATTATTCTTATTTTGTTTTTCTAAAATAATTCCCTTGTATGAAAAAAAATTTAATTTTTTTAATATAGAATACCGCTGCATGCAATTTTCAAAAAGATTTTTTAAAATTATTTTTTAAAAAAATAAATTAATTTTTTCTAAAAATAGAATTTCTAAATATAGATAATAGTTACATGCAAATAATATATATTTCTTAAATAACATGCAATTGAATATATCTTTCATAAACAGCATGCAACTGAATATATCTTTCTTAAATAACATGCAAGTGAATATACCTTCCTTAAATAACATGCAAGTGAATATATCTTCCTTAAATAACATGCAACTGAATATATATTTTTTAAATAAAATGCAACTGAATATATCTATCCTAAATAACATGCAACTGAATATATCTTCCTTAAATAACATGCAACTGAATATATCTTTCATAAATAACATACAACTGAATATATCTTCCTTAATTAACATGTAAGTGAATATATCTTTCCTAAATAATATGCAAGTAAATATATCTTCCTTAAATAACATGCAAGTGAATATATCTTACTTAAATAATATGCAAGTGAATATATATTTCTTAAATAACATACAAGTGAATATATATCTTTCCTATTTTCTTTTAATTCTATAAAAAAATATTATGCCCATATGAAAATCAATATATGTATGCTCATATGTATAATATTTTTTTTTCATTTAATCTTCTCCAAAAGGATATATTCCCAACTAAAGATCTAGGGTTTAACAACTATTAACATAAACACGAGTTTCTCCTCACACAACAAAACTCAAAAAGTCTTTCAAATCCAAAACCTCAAACAATAGAAACCATGAAACATTCAATTCAAAAAGCATTCAACAATCTGATAAGCACGATATAAAAAATATTTTTGAAAGAAAATTGGAAAGGGATTTCAAAACCCTACCTTAATCCACTAACGCTATGAAACCACAAAAACCAATCTCAACCCAAAAATCCAAGCTTTCAAAATTTTCTTTAATTCCAAATCCAGAGCCAAAACCTGTAATTCTTAAAACCTATGTGTGCAATAATGACCAAAAAAAATTCTAATATAGAAAATCCAACAATCAGAACTGAAAAATGCAACTCCTAATCACAAATAGAACTCAACTGATAAAAATAATAAAATAGTTAATTCTAAATTTCAAAAATAAGAACTCAACTCCAACATTTTTTTATCAACTTTAACTAATTAAAATAATTATTTATTTAATTTTTTCTCAACTCAAGTCACTTAAACTCAACTTGATTTTAAACTTGTTAAGTTCTGATTTTCATGATAAAGTATTTTTTAAGTTGCATGATTTATTGTTATTATTATTTTAACTAATAAAATATGCAACTCAAATTAAATACCACTTAACTCACATATAGTAAAGTTGCACAACTAAACTACTAATCTGAGTTTAACAATGTTTTCATCAAACTTTATGCATTCAAAAGTGCATGATTAATTTTAATTAATAATGATATGCAACTCCATTTAAATATCACTCAATTATTTTTTTGACTTTATAATTAAATTATTTATTAAATATAGGTAATGAATTAATCAACCTTATATTTAATATTTTAATATATCATAACGTATAATTATTTAATCTCATTTAATTAATCTTAATTAATTCCTCAAACCATTTTAACACCAAGACCACACCAAACCACATGACATGAAACAAGATGGAAACTAACTAAATCAAAGTACAAAATCAAACTCAAAGAAAGGATTCACGAATGACATCACCTTGACAAATTCAGAGGGTAGTAAGTAAGATACTTGTCCACTATTTCAGGACAACAAATGGCTTAGGTTGGTATTGGACCTGTATGTTATATCATCTCTCTTACCATTGAGATATTATGATAGGGCATGCTCATCCTGACAATTTAGGGAAGTTGATGTCCGATCCCTAAAATCCTGCATGAAAGACGAGCATGTACATATAGGAAACTTCTCCTGATTGCTGTAGAAAACTCATGTTTGTTGATTTAAAATTTTTGCACTGCTATCGGTCTGTGCTCATCGGTGAACTCTGCACAAGTTGTTGCCAGAGGGCTCAGGGATCTTGTTTCTACCTTGCCTTCACCACATGCCATTTTTTCTATGCCCATGCTTGTTGGGTCTATATCTGTTGTCTAGGTCATGCTTGTTGGGGTTGTCTCCTTGGGGGTGTCTGGTTTGTCTCTTCCTTCTAGAGAGAAGCATGTTTTTCCTCGATGGCTAGTCCTAAGGGGGTTTTGGTGGCCTCTAATGTTTTAGGAGAGGGGGTGTGCGTTGATCGTAGGGCCTCCTCTATTGTGGTTCCCATTTGATGTATGTTGGTTCTAGTGGCTCTTATGCAGATCATGTGGCTGTCGACAGGGGTAAGTGTTTTGAAACTTCTTTTCCTTTCCCAGTATGTCAGTCTATTTCCATTTAGATGGAAGCTAAGATGGTTGTTGAGATTCATAAGGTTGCCTATGACCTCTCATCTCTTGCTATTATCTATCGGTTTAAGGGTATCTATCCTAGTCTCCCAGGCTCCATGATTGGATCTCTAAGCATTGGAAGCCCATCATTTCAGACTCGATTGAGATTTTTGCTTTGGCTCAAGGTTTCTTTATTGCCAAGTTTGATAATGTGTCTGATAGAAAGATTATTCTTTTTGAGCATTTTTTTACTTGGGAGAATCGATTTCCTTTGATGATGAAGCCCTGGCATGAGGATTTCAACCTTGCGTCTGAAGCCTTTTGCAAAGGCCTATTTGGGTTAGAATCCCTTACCTCCCACTTCATCTTTGGGTGGACCCTCTCCTAGAGGAAGTGGGTCAAGCCTTGGGATATTTTCTTATGGTTAATGAGGATTCATCTAATATCCTTCATTCTACATATGCTTGTATTCTAGTCAAAATTGATGCTTCTAAGGGGTTGCCGACAGAGATCAAGCTCCCGTCTTCGAAGGATTCCTGGGTCCAACCTCTAGACTATGAAGGGATTCCCTTCAGATGTAGAAGATGCTTCAAGACTGGGCATGTTGCAACTAAATGTGATTTTTAGAAAGTTAAGTTAAAGAAACCCTCCTCTTGGTAGATTGGTGCCTCTTCTCAACATTACACGCTTAAGTGTTCTTCTCAATCGGATGGGCAATATCTGTCTCCGTAGCTGGATTATGACTCTATTGGTTCTATTCCCATGGTTCCTACTTCTGATCTCCTTTTCAGTGATATTGTGAACGTTGTTGTCCCTCTTGTTGGTTTTATTGATTCGGTTGGATCTATCCATATTGCTAGTACTATCAAGGTCACTCTTGGAGCATCCATTGGTTTTGTCCCTATGTGGATCCTTCCTTCTTTGGTTATCTTTGGCTCAGGTTCTCCACGACTAGTTGGTTCAGTTGGCTCTTCTCTTAACACTAGTTTTGTTGGCTCTCTACTTTGCACTGGTCTCTTTTCAAGTATTTCAATGTTAGATTCATTATCTTGGCAGGAGGAGGTTGCTAAGGTTGAAGAAGGTTGGATTACTTTCCAAGGTAAATATTCTAGGAAGTCTCCTCTTTTCGATGTGACCCTTTGATCCCATAAGAAAGGATCCAAAGGGTAATTTTTTAGTTTTTGGGTGTCTTATGGCCTTCTGGCAACATTTTGTATAGTGGGATTTTTTTAAATCATTTTTTAATCTAGATGTAAAGGCTTTGGGGCCCCTTCAAAACTTTCTTTTTCTTTTAATCAAAACATAATATTCAATTAACATAATATCAATTTAACTTTTAATAAATTATTTTGTAACATTTCATATACAAATTAATTTATTACATATAATTACTGAATAACAAGATAATTAAATTTTACCAATAATCAATGGCATGGAGTAAATAATTTTTATAAATTAATTTATAATAACCTAATATAAATTAATGTATTAAATATAATTACTAAATAAAAATATATAATTAAATACATGTAAGTCAACATATAATAGTTATGATCTCAAAATGATATCCAGGGGTCATTTGTTTGGAACAAGATAAGCAAGGGAAAGAACCTAATCAGTAATGGGGCTAGATGGAATCTAGGAAATGACAGGGAGATTCAATTCTGGGATGACAAATGGCTCTCAGATAAACCTCTCATAGAGAATGAGGAGTGAAATTATGTGATTCAGGAATGTAAAGAGACCATTGGGGAAAAAGTGAGTGACTACTAGATTAATGAAGAATGGATCGACTTGGGTTTGAGGGACATCAGATTAAATGAGGTGAATAAACAACTAAACAACTGGTTTATTAGAGAAAATAAGCCTAATGATCTAATATGGGTCTTGCTATCTCTGGCAATTTCTCGATTGCCTCTACCTTGACTCTTCTCATCCCTTAGGAGGATCAACCTTTATGTGCTCAGGTATGGAATAAAAATCTTATCCCTAAAATTAACATGTTTTTTTGGTTTCTTATCCAGAACAAAATCCTTACCATGGATAACCTCATGAGAAGAGGGATTCAAATGCCTAATAGATGCATCTTGTGTTGTGAAGAAGCTGAGTCTTGTAACCACCTAGTGATCCATTGCTCCTTTGCTAGAGAGGTCTAGGACTCCATCATTTTGTCTTTGAATCTGAAGTGGGTTAAACCTCACAATATCCAGGACTTTATTCAGCAATGGCAGAGCCCCTTTCATGACAAAAATGCTAAGGATATCTGGAAACTTGTTTTACCTCATTTTACCTAGTATATATGGAAGGAGAGGAACAACAAAATTTTTAGACATAAAAAAGCCACCCCCCTTTTGGTTGCTAACTCTGTTTCCAGAAGCATTATGGAGAACTACAGAAGTATTGGTAAGAAGGATACCAACTTATGGAACCCTAATCTTAAAAAGGATAATTCCATTTCATGGGAGAGCTTGAAGAGCAGAAATGATATGAATCCTAGAGAGAATGTTATGTGGTCTACTCCTCCCTTGGGATGGTTAAAAGGGAACTTTGATGGTTCTGCTAGAGGAAACCCTCGAAGGGCTGGAGGAGGATGCCTCTTAAGAGACTGGACAGGAAATTGTCTTGGAGCTTTTATTGTTCCATTGGGGATTCAAACCAACCACGTGGTGGAAGTTGAGGTGGCTCTCTATGTGGTTAAGTTGGCCAAAGATATGGGATGCTTGAAACTTTGGCTCGAGGGTGACTCTCTCAACATTGTTAACTGTATTAAAGGGAATTTAGTTAGCTCCTGGACTATAGCACATACAATAAACAAAATCAAAATGATTATCAACTCCTTTGAGGAATGACATGTCACTCATATTTATCATGAAGCTAATAAGCCGGTGAACAGGATGGAAAATGAAGGTACCCAAAGTGATGTCATCAAATCATGGAGAGGGGAAGGAAATATTAACGCCGAGATCATAAGTCTAATCACTTATGACAAAATAAATCACAATGAAGGAAAAATCACTTAATATCATGATGACAAGGATGAAACAATTTTTGAGGAGGGCTGCATGTAATGTGAAGTGTGGGAAAATTATTTCAATGTTAATGATATATAGATCCTAGGTTATCTTAAGTAATTAGGAAAATGAAAGGAAGCAATGCAGTGAGAAGAAGCTTACTGGTAAGGAGCCGAACCAGAAAAGTAGCAGAAAGCATAAAATGGGAGGTGGTCTGAGGAGAGAGGAGCCCGCCGACTGTGAGAAATGGAGACAAGAGAGGAAGGTTTGGAAGAAGCTGAGAAAAGGAGGGGTCTCTCGGTACATGGAAAAGCTCCACGGCTATGAAAAATAGGTTACTTCCTTGTTCGCTGATGGTTGGGTTAGAGGTAAAGTCAATATATGGGGCAAATCTTTCCCCCTTACTCTTTCTCTTTTGGTTGAGATTACTGGTTTACCCCTGGAGGGAACTCATTTCCATAGAGGCAACCATAGGCTTGGTACTGAAGCTTTTAATCTCTTCCCAAAAACTGCTGATGAAAAAGCTCTCATGACAAAAGGAAAAGGGGATTATGTAGATATAATAAAAATTAAGGATTTTTGGGCTAAAATGTTGAAGGTTATGATTGAGTACTTCACGCTCGATGGGCGCTATTCCATAATCTACAACCTGCATTTTTTCCTCGCTAATCACTTTAGGCATAATAAGCGGATTTCTTTCCCGTACTTTCTTATGAGCTCTCTGAATAGTAGCATAACGAAGCATAGGAAGAAGTCGAGCAACCCTGTGTTGCACAAGGGTTTGATTCTCCTCATTTATGACTACGCCAGAGACATTATCCCGAACCCAATTCCTAAAAGGGTCATAGGAAAAAGGAAAGAGTCCAAAGTGGTTGATAGAAAGGCAGAACCTAGCAAGAAGAGGAAGAAAAACAAGGAAAAAAGTAGTGAGGAAGAAGGCAAAAAGAGGAAGAAAAATAAAGAAAAAATCCCTAACAGTAGTGAGGAAGATGAAAAAAAAGATGAGGAAAAAGAAAGGGTTAGCGGAGATAACGCTAATGAACACAACCCTCTTTCTCAGAGAGAGGGATTTGCTGAGGAAAACAATGTGGAGGTGGATTCTGGTAATGAGGAGAGAGCCCAGGAAAAAGAGGGCAAGGACATTGATGATTCTGAGCAGGAAGAGGACATGAATGAGATCATGGAGGATGATAAGGAGGAAGAAGAAGGCAAAGATGAGGATAATCAAGAGGAAGAAAAATATGAGGAAGGATTTGAAGAGGAGGAAGAAGATGCCCAGGACTCCCCTACTGAGGATGTCAAGGATGACGCTCTGGAGTTCCCTATTGAAGAAGAAAAAATTGATATTCATTCTGACACTGAGGATGGTTTAGACCTGGCTAGTAAAGAGGATGGTAAAAACCAAAAGGGGAAAAAATTGGTTCTTCTGGAGGGCCAGGCTGAAGAGGTAAGGGAGGTTGGTCAAAACCCCCCTATTGTGGATGAAAAAGAAGAGGATCATAATGATTCTGATGCGGGCTTGGACCAAGTTATCATAGAGACCAAGTTATCATAGAGGAAGGCATGAGCTATAAGGAGGACACCTTAGCTCCCCTATTGGGTGCTACTGTGCAGGATGAGGTTAACAAAGATTATGGTCTGAGTACTTCTCTGGATTGGATCAAATGGGAGATGCAGAAGATGAAGCTCCACCTTTAGGCTATAGAAAAAACTATGATCACCCTGACCACTAGGCTGAAGAAGCTGGAGAATAAGGTAAACAATAAAAATTGGAATGAGGATATAGCTGCTGAAGTTAATAAGATTGTTGATAACAGGGTCAAAGACATAAAGGCTAAAGTCAACAACAATGGGAACATGATTAACAAAGTCCTAAGTCACAGCAATGAGGGACTTGGTATGGTTGTCATGAACCTCAATATGATAGACAACTACCTGGAAAAAAGCCAGTTGAAAAATACAACTATAACCATTGAGGAGGATGCTGGGAATGCTGGTCCAGGAACGAGAACTAGAGGGCGCACTTAGAGGAAGATCCCTGATAAGCCAAAGGAACTGAAGGACCTGAAAGACACTATCCAAAAGATGGAGGACCTGAAGATGAAGGCGGAGAAAATGATAAAAAACAATTAGTATGGTTTCGTTGGTTGTTGGATGTTGCTGGTAGTTGTGCTAGTAACTATTTTTCTTTGCTTTGTTGTCGTATCTAGGTGTGTTTTGGGTCTTGCTTGTGTCTTTCCTGCAGGTGTTTCTTTTTTGTTAACTTTCTTGCTATATCTTTATGCTTTAATGTAAATGGTTTCAAGTTCCATTCAAAACCTATTTTTACCTTAATAAAAAACATATAATAATTATTAATAATTAATAATATTAATAAATAAATATTAATATTAATTATTTAATATTAATACTTATTATTAATAATTATTAATAAATTATAAAATAAACTTAATTTTTTAAAAATTTATAAAATAAAATTTAAAATTTAAAAAAATAAAAAACAAACTATAGTGGGGGGCTCGACGCTCCCCTCCTTGCTGCTAACCGCAACAAGGGTTGCAGTAGCAACCTTGGATGCTAGCCGTCCTAGTTGTTGCAGTGGCAGTGGCTACTAGCCATAGCAATTGTTGTAGCGACAATGACTGCTAGTCGTAGTAGTTGTTGTGGCAACAACCTTAGCTGGCACAAGCTGGGGTTCAACCCCGCGCCCTTTCAATATTTTTATAAAATAATTATTATTATTTTTTTCATTATTTTTTTTAAACAAAAATACAATAGCCCCTTTTTTTTTCCTTAAATAACTTTTCTATATATATATATATATATATATATATATATATATATATATATATATATATATATATATATATATATATATATATATATATATATATATATATATATAGACTTGAATAGATTCATTGAATTTTTTCCTATGAGGATTACATATTCAAAGAGTAGATTTTTACAAATTAAACCAGGTAAGTTTTCAATACTATTAGCCTCTACATTTTCCTCATGATAAACCTAGGGTTTCAACATATTAATAATAATAAAAATATTCTCAATTTAGAAATTGGAATTACCAGAACTAATATTTTATGAGAATCTTCACAAACAAGAGAATTCTAAAATTCATTCCTTTCAAAATTCACACACATAAGAGAAAACCCAAAATACAACTAAATCTACAGGCGCAATGAAGACAGTCTTTTCAAAAGGAAAGATTTCAGAAGGATTCAAACCCTACCTTGAATTTGCAGGCAAATTCAAAAACTCAAAAAATTCCAAAATACTCCTAAACTTTCACAAATTTCTTCAATCCCCCAAAAACCTGAAAACTTGTCTCTCTAAAAATGACCAAAAAGGACTCTAATATAGAAAACCCAACAAACTGAACTCAAACATGCAACTCACAATCAGGAATAAGAACTCAATTGTTAAAAACAATAAAGCAGTTAACTCAAAATCACAGAAATCAGAACTCAACTCCAACCTCGTTTATATTAATCTTTTATTTAAAATAATTATTTATTTATTTAATAATTTCAATTCATGCAAATCTCTCAACTTTTAATCTTAAATTTATAATTCAATTTTATTAACTAAATGTGCAAATTTAATTCCATAATAATATTTAATTAACAATTAATATTTTTAGCATATTAATAATATGCAAATTGATAATTAAATATCAATTTATTAATTTATTAAAAGAATTATAACTAATCCCTCAGTTAATTCTCTTAACTCAATCTTCTAATTTAAAACTGATAAATCAATTCCTTTTAACTGATGTGCATATAATCGCATGATTATATTTTAATTATAATTAATATCTTTAGCACCACTTAATAAGCAATTTGATAATTAATATCAATTTATATTATTTAAACATTTAATTAGATTTAGATTTAATATTTAATTAAACCTTTATTTTCATAATTAGACTTTTAATTAAGTCTTTTAAATAATTAATGATATTTAATTTATTTTCATTAATTAAATATTCATATATTTAATATTTCCATATCCATAAGATATAATTATTTTAATCTCATAATTAATTTTAATTAAATCTTTAATGTATTAATAACACAAAATTCACATCAAGACACTTGACAAACAAACACGAAGGAAAATGACTAAACCTATAAAGTAATAATCAAGCTCAAAGAAAGGGTTCACGAATGACATCACCTTGACGAATTCAGAGGGTAGAAGATAAGATACTTTTCCACTGTTTGAGGACAATAATTGGCTTAGGTTGAGATTTAGACCTAGATGTTATCTACCCTCTCTTACCATTGAGATAATACGATAGGGAAAGCTCATCCTGGTAATTCAAGGAAGTCAATGCCTAGTACTTGAAATCTTGCATAAAAGATGAGCATGCACATACATGTATAAATATATAATAGACAATGGTGGGGATCGGCTGATCATGTGGATCTCGTAAGTAAGTAACTACGACTCTATCTCTCAACCACATCAGGCACATCTAACAGAAATATGAAACATAAATGCCAACCATACACATGCAAGTATGGGGTTGGTAAAAACCTTAACATAAGTAACATAATCAAATATAAATAACAATCATCATCTAACTAACATGATATACATTAAATAATTAAAGTATCATAGAGACAAATCATTAAATGTAACTGAAGATCTAATATTCATAAAAAGTGGTCTAAATGGATTGGCATAATAAACATAAATGGCAGTAAAGGGGTGGACATTACAAAATGAAAAAGCAAGGTATGCAATGTATAGTGCTTTATCAAAGACTAAGTTGACAAGATTTATTTCATTAAACATTGCTTATCAACTTTGGGAAAAGTTGAAAGAAATCTATGAAGGAAATGATAGAGTCAAATTATCAAAGAAGTTGACAGCTAAGCGTAGATATGAAAATTTAAGAATGGAAGAAGGTGACGATATAACAAGCCACATTCTGAGAGTTGACAGTGTAGTAAATGAAGTCAAAAATTAAGGAGGCACTCTATTAGATGAAGATGTTAAGGAAAAGATTATGATGACTTTACCAGAAAGCTATAGTGACAAGATCTCGGCTATTAAGAAATTTTATGATCCAAAAAAATTCACCAAAGACCAACTCTTTGGCACTTTGACCACTTTTGAGATGAGGAAATTTGGGAAGGAAAATGAGAAATCTAAAACAACCTTTAAAGTCACCAAGATGGAAGAAGATCCAGATAGTGATAGTTCAAATAAGTTGGAGGCAAACTTTATAAGAAAATTGAAGAAAGGTAGCGAGAAATACAAATGTATGTTACCTCGTAAATATTTTAGATGTGAAAAGATTGGTCATTTATCAACTAGGTGTCTGGAAAAAGGAACAAGAAAAAAGTTTGAAAGATTCAATAAGAAGGCCTATTATGTCAATGAAAATGCCAGTATATCAGATGATGAATTAGATCAAGAAGATTGTTTATTTCTTGTGGAAGAAAATGAACCTAGATTTGATATCTCTAGAATTTGTCTAGAATCTAATGTTCACACTAAAACTAAATTATATGTTATAAGAAATAGAGATGAATGGTTGATTGATAGTGGATGTTCAAATCATATGGTTGGTGATAAAAGTAAGCTTGTGAAACTTGAGAAATATGATGGTGTTTCTGTTAGGTTTGGAGATGATCAAATTGCACAAATTGTTGGAATTGGTTCTATTACCTTTGATAGAAAACATAACATTGACAATGTTTACTAGGTGAAGGATTTCTATCATAATATTTTGAGTGTTGGAAAGATGTGCAAAAATGATTATAATGTATTTAGGATGATGGTTGTGAGATTTGGAAGAGATATGGAATTGTAATTGTAGCTAGGAAAAGGACAAGTGGGAACATGTATCAACTAGGAGCAAAAAAGAGATGCTTATTATCATATTTCAATCATAGTCGACTTTGGCATCGGAGGATGTGTCACGTCAACTTTGACAATTTGATAAGAATAAGTTCAACAAGTGCAGTTAGAGATATCCCAAGACTGACCAAACTAGACTGCATTATCTGCAAAGGACATCAAGAAGGTAGACAAGAGAAACGTTAAGAAGAAAAGAGAAATCATCTATCGGACTACTAGATCTAGTACACGCTGACCTATATAGTCCAACCAGAACAAGAAGCTTACAAGATGAGATATATTTAATGCTTTTAATTGATGATTATTCTAGATTAACTAGGGTAGCATTTTTAAGAGAAAAAATTGAGACATTAGAAAAATTCAAGATATTTAAGGTAAGTGTCGAGAATGAAGTTAACAAAAGAATAAAGTGTTTAAAATTTGATAGAGGAGGAGAGTTCGCTTCTGATGAATTCAAAAATTTATGTGAGAAACATGGCATTAAAAGATAACTATTTACCCCTAGAACACCACAACAGAATGGTGTAGTAGAAAGAATGAACCGAACAATTTAAAAAGTAGTTAGAACAATGATCAAAGTAGGCTTACTAGAGATTTATTAGAGAGAAGTTATACACACAATAGTATACACTCTTAATACAGTACTTTTTCGAAGGAAGTATGGAAAGACATCATATGAGCTATGGTATGGAAAAGCTCCAATAGTAAAGTACTTCAAAAAAATTGGAAGTAAATGCTACATTTGGAGAGATGATGATGATCTTGAAAAATTTGATAGTAGAGATGGTGAAGGCATATTTTTGGGATACTTTACAAAAAGTAAAGTGTACCGGTGTTATAACAAAAGAATGGACAAGATAGTTGAAAGTGTGAATGTGAAAGTTGATGAAGACATTCAAGCCAATCCTGATAGACATACTGGATATGATTCAAATAACTTTGATGAAAAAGGAAAAGAAGATAATAAAGAAGAAGAGACAAAGGAGACTCCAGTATCTACAACCAAAACCCCGAGGTATGTACAGAGAAACCACTTAGTTTTTATATTATTGGAGATAAGAATAAATAAATTATCACAAGAAGTAGAACTACTCAAGAATAAGTATAATTGTGTTTACTCTCAAAACTGAACCAAAGACTATGGAAGAAGTATGCAATTATTAGAATTGGGTGAAGGCTATGGAAGAAGAGATTGATTAGATAGAGAAAAATCAAACTTGAGAACTTGTGCCCAGACCGACAGATAAAAATGTAATTGGAACAAAGTGGGTATTCCAAAACAAACTAGATGAAAATGGAAATGTAATATGAAAAAAGGCATGATTGGTTTGCAAAGGTTACACTTAGATCGAAGGTATTTATTTTGAAGAAACATATGCCCATGTTTCCCGAATGGAAGTGATCAAGATATTCTTAGCTTTTGCAGCCTTAAAAAATTTCAAAGTTAATCAAATGGATGTAAAATTAATATTCTTGAATGGATAATTGAAGGAAGAAGTCTACATTGAGAAACCAAAAGGATTTAATTCAGGAAGTGATCCAGATGTTTACAAATAGAAGAAATAATTGTACGGATCAAAGCAAGCACCTAGAGCCTAGTATGGCAGATTAGACAAGTATTTGATTGGATAGTGATTTAAAAAGAATATCTCTTGATAGTAACTTATAATATAGAGTTAACTCAAGTCAAATTTTGATTGTTGTAGTTTATGTTGATGACATACTTTTTGGAGGAAATGATGATATGTGCAAAAGATTTTTAGATGAAATGCAAAAGGAATTTGAAATGTCTACAAATGGTGAGTTAAATTTCTTCCTTGGATTACAAGTAAATTGAAACAGTAAAGGAATTTTCATTTCTCAGTCTAAGTATGCTAGAGAATTATTGAAGAAGTTTGGATTGGAGAATTCTAAATGGGTTTGTACACCTATTGTTAATGGATGTAAGTTGACAAAAGATGATGATTCACCCAAAGTTGATGTAAGTAAATATGGGTTAATGATTGGAGAATTGTTATATTTGACTACTACTAGACCAAACATTATGTATGATTTTTGTTTAGAAGTTAGATTTCGGCAAGAACCAAAAGAATCACATGTTATTGCATAAAAAAAGATCTTTAGATATTTGAAGGGTATAAAAGATTTTAGATTATGGTATCTTGAGGATTCATATTTTACTTTGACATTTTATATTGATGTTGATTGGGTCGTATGTTGATAACAAGTGAAGTACAAGTGGTGGAGCTTATTTTCTTGGCTCCCGATTGGTTGCATGGTCAAGTAAGAAACAAGATTTTGTATCATTATCTACTGTTGAAGTTGAATACATTGCAACATCATCATATTGCACTCATGTACTTTGGATGAAACAAATGTTGATGGATATTGGCATATCATTTGGTGAACTAATCTCAATTATGTGTCATAATACTAGTGCAATAAATATTTCAAAAAATATGGTACAACACTCTAGAACAAGACATATATCCATTAAAAATCATTTCTTGATAGAGAAGTGATGCAGGAGCATCTCGAGTCCTTGGCAATCTTGTGTCACCAAAAATAAGTTTGATTTTTTTGTATTGCTCGATTCCTTCTTTGACCGAGTTGGCTTGGTAGTTGCTCGGTTCCTTCTTTAACCGAGTTGGTCGGTTAATTCCCTGACACTCGGTTAACCTTGCTTACCGAGTTGTTTGTATTATTTTCATATTGAGGCCAACTTGTGCATTTAATTGTGATCATGGATTTAATGTTGGTATTGATCATTGGGAAGCGTGTGGACCTAAATTTGGTCATTCCTTTCATTAATGAGGGATCTGAAGGTCGACTTGTTTTAGTAGCCTCTTGTATATAATGTAGTCGTTGGTTGTAGTTTTAGGAATTAGTCTTAGAGATAGAAGATTAATTGAATTGATGTATTTGGCCCTATCTGGGAAGGCCTTACAGCCTAGCATGTATGAATCAAATTGATGAATAAAAGGATCTATTTTGCATTCTCTCTCTCATTTGTTGTGTAATTTATTTCGCGTGTGATCTCTGCAAGGTGGCTTTGGATTAGGGTGTGCCTTTGGCCCCTCATCCACCCTTGCCTTGCATCAGGTGGTATCAGAGCGAAGGTTGAGATCTGGATCTAGATTTATGAATCTAGGTTTGAGGGTTCCTTCTTGTTAAACCTTAGTTGATATTTGTTGTGGGGTAGCAGATTGCGATCTGGCCTACAATTGAAGAGGGTTTCAAGATGGTTCGTGGGAGGTGAGATGTGGATCCAAGATTGGTATACATGTTGAGACAACTTGCTGCTAGGTTAAAAGTTGTTGAGACAACCCAACATAGAGGAAGACATCTTGAAGATGTTAGTGATGAAGAAATTGAAGAAGAACAAGATGATGCAGAACCTACACCTATGATGGATCAAGGTGAGGAAATATTTTTGAAGGATTTGAAAAACTTGAAGTCTACACCACATTTCAATCCTCCTGAGTGCAGTGGAAAGTTGGATTCGGATGAATTGGTGGATTGGATCACCGAGATGGAAAAGTATTTTGAGTATGAAAATGTTCCTGAGTAAAAGGTGAAAATTGTAAGTACAAAATTGAAGAGTCATGCATCCTTGTTGTGGGAGCATCTGCAATTGGAAAGAAAAAGGAAAGGAAAAGACAAAATTAAGGTATGGAACAAGATGATAAATAAGTTGAAAGGAAAGCTTTTACCATGTGATTATCAGATTAACCTAGTTAGGTGAATGAAAAGTTTGAGATAGAAAGATAGCTTGGTAAAAGGGTATACTGATAAATTATATATATTAGATATCAAATCTGTACATGATGAAGATGAAGTGGAAAGAATTGCTAGGTACCTAAATGGGTTAAGAGTTTTGATCCAAGAAGAAATCAGTTTGGTTAAGTTGGAAAACATTGAGGAAGCTTATCAGTTTGCCTTGAAAGCCGAGGATAAATTGAACAAAAGACATGAGCAAAGACAAAGAGGAAGAGGTGGTAGATTCCCTAGAGGAAGAGGTAGATCTTATGGTGAAAACAATAGATCTTATTCGGAATAGCCAAATCTGGACAAAGGCAAGACCAAGTGGAAAGGTGAAAGTTCAGCTAGAGGAAGAGGCAATAACTACCAAGGTGGTTATAATAGAGGTGGATTCCGAGGAACTTGTTACAATTGTGGAGAAGAAGGACGTAGGTCATTTGAGTGTACATATGCAAGTAAGAAGGTCGGTAGCAGTAGAAATGCTTTGGTGCAAGAAGATTCACCGAATGAACCTAAGAAAAGAACTTGATGGTCAGGAGAGCACTTTGGAGTGAAAGTAATAAGGAATATTTGGTAAGGAAAAGTTTGTTCAAGACTAGATGTAGAGTTTATGATGAAGTGTGGAAGGTAATCATTGATAGTGGAAGCTCAGAGAATTTGGCATCTGAGGAAATGGTTATAAAGTTGCAGTTGGAAAGGATGGAACACTCGAAGCCCTGTCAAATTTCATGGATCAAGGATGATCATACACTCTTGGTAAGTGAACAATGTTATGTGAATTTGAAAATTGGAAAGTACTATGATAAGGTGTTATGTGATATCATGCCTATGGATTGTTGTCATATTTTGTTGGGTAGACCTTGGCAATATGATGGACATGCTATATATGATGGAAGATTGCATAAATATACTATTTGGGCTGATGGGAGAAGACAAATCTTGTTACCTTTGATTGAAGAACCTGTTAGTAGTGTTTTTACATATGTGATAGTTTTCTTAATGGAAGGAAGAAAGTTTTTTAAGGATCTTAAGAAGAATGATGTATGTTTTGTTGTGATTCCTAACAAACTGAGTAAGAAAACAAAGGATAGCATCCCTGAAGAGATTGATAAGATACTCACCGAGTACAAGGAGATCATTTCTAATAATGTACCTTATGGTTTACCACCGAAGAGAAGCATTGATCATTATATGGATTTAATCCCTAGAAATAGTTTACTGAATAAGGCACCACATCGATTGACACCTACCGAGAATCAAGAATTGAACTGACATATCCAAGAATTGTTGCAGAAAGGTTTGATCCAAGAAATTTTGAGTCCTTGTGCAGTACCAGTTGTATTGGCACCTAAGAATAATGGAGAATTGTGAATGTGTACGAATTCCAAAGTAATAAAAAAGATAACAGTGAAGTATAGGTTTCCTATACCGAGAATGGATGATATAATGGATAGTTTGACTGGAACAAAGTATTTTACCAAAATTGATTTGAAAAGTGGATATCATCATATCAGAATTAGAGAATGTGATGAGTGGAAGACTACTTTTCAGACAAGAGAAGGTTTGTATGAGTGGTTGGTTATGCCTTTTGGTTTAACTAATGCACCGAGTACTTTTATGAGATTGATGAATGAATTTTTGAATAAATTCTTAGGTAAATTTATGATTGTATACCTAGATGATATTTTGATATTCAGTAAGACCATAGAAGAGAATTTGTTGCATGTTAAACAAGTACTGCAGAGATTGAAAGAAGAAAAGTTGTTGATTAACCTGAAAAAGTGCTCTTTCATGAAAGAGGAGATTTGTGATTTCAGCTGATGGTTTGAGAATGGATCCTGAAAAGGTTGAAGCTATTGAGAATTGGCCTACACCTAAGAATGCTAGTGAGGTAAGATCATTTCATGGTTTAGCAAGTTTTACCGAAATTTCATTAGGAATTTCAATTCAATTTGTAATGATATGACTGAGGCTATGAGAGGAGATAAGAGAGAATTCAAGTGGACACATGGAGCTAATAAAAGTTTTGAGACTCTGAAGTAGACGTTTGTTGAGTTACATGTGTTGGCATTGTCTAATTTCAATAAGGTATTTCAAGTTGAATGTGATGCAAGTGGTAGTGCAATAGAAGTTGTGTTGAGTCAAGAAGGTAAACATGTTGCTTTCTTTAGTGAGAAGTTGAATGATGCAAAAAAGAAATATTTTGTGTATGATCAAGAATTCTATGCTATTGTTCAAGCCCTGAAGAAATGGAGACATTATTTGATACCGAGTGAATTTGTGTTGTATATTGATCATAAAGCTTTACAGTATTTGGGTAGTCAGAATAAGTTGAATCAGAGACATATGAAATGGGTTGAATATTTGTAGAGTTATACATTTGTGATAAAACATAAGAGTGGAGTCACTAACTGAGTTGTTGATGCATTGAGTAGAAGATCTTTGATGACCGAGATGAGAATTGAAGTTATTGGTTTTGATGACATGAAAGTATTGTATGAAACTGATCCTTATTTTTCTGAGTCATGGAGGAAGTGCAGAGCACTTATTCAAGATCAACCGAGTACTAAATGGGAAGACTATTTCGTTCAAGAAGGTATGTTGTTTCAAGGTATTCAGTTGTGTATACCGAGAGGATCAATGAGAACTAATTTGATAAAGGAGAAATATAGTAGTGGTTTGGCTAGACATTTTGGCATTGATATGACATTGAATTTGCTTAAGGAGAAATACTTTTGGCCGCAATTGTATAAGGATGTTTAGAAATTTGTGAAAAGTTGTGGAATTTGTCAAGTTGCAAAGGGAGTAAGTCAGAATACTGGATTGTATATATTGATTTCTCTTCTTGTGAAACGTTGAATTGATATCAGTATGGATTTTTTTCTTGGCTTACTGAAGACAGTAAGAGGTAATGATTCTATATTTGTTGTTGTGGATAGATTTTCTAAAATGGCACATTTCATACCCTGTAGAAAGACATCAGATGCAGTGCATATAGTAGATCTTTTCTTTAAGGAAATTTTCAGATTGTATGGATTCCCGAGGAGTATCATCTCTGGCTGAGATGGTAAATTTGTTGGATACTTTTGGAAGACTCTTTGGAAAAAGTTGGGTACCGAGTTGAGGTATATTTCTACATTTCACCCACAGACTGATGGACAAACAGAGGTTGTGAATAGAAGTTTGGGTAATCTTTTGAGATGTTTAGTTGGAGATAAATTGAGTAATTGGGATTCTATGTTGGCACAAGAAGAGTTTGCATACAATAATTCAGTGAATAGGAGTATTGGAAAAACACCTTTTGAGATTGTTAATGGCATACAACCGAGAGGTATATCATATTTGAAGGACATTGTTGGTGAAGAAAAGAGAAGTGTTGAAGGAGTAAAGTTTGTTGAGTTCATGAAGACATTACATGAAGAAGTGAAACATAAGTTGGAGAAAAGTAATTAGAAATACAAAGACAGAGAAGATAGATCAAGAAGACATAAGACTTTTGCAATTAGGGATGAAGTAATGGTACACTTGAAGAAAGGCAAATTTCCTGTTGGAACATATGGGAAGCTGAAAATGAAGAAATCTAGTCCTTGTAGGATATTGAGGAGATTTGACAGTGGAAATGCTTATGAGATTGAGTTACCTGATGACATGGATATATCACATATATTCAACATTGCAGATTTGTATGATTACCATGAATCAGATGAAGAAATGACAGTACCGAATGATTATCCTAAGAGACAGACATAAGAAGTTGAGCAGATTTTGGAACATAGAGTTGGTAGAAGCACAAGAGGAAAACGGTATATGGAATATTTGGTAAAGTGGAAGAACGGGCCGATTGAAGACAGTTCGTGGATTTCACAATCTAAGTTGGATTCAGCTCAGGTTGTACCTGCTGCATGATTCAAAGAATCATTTCAAATAACCCCAGGTGTCTGATGCAGGAGCATCTTGGGTCCTTGGCAATCTTGTGTCACCAAAAACAAGTTTGAGTTTTCTGTGCTGCTCGATTCCTTCTTTGACCGAGTTGGCTCAGTAGTTGCTTGGTTCCTTCTTTAACCGAGTTGGCTGGTTAATTCCCTGGCGCTTGGTTAACCTTGCTTATCGAGTTGTTTGTTTTATTTTCCTGTTGAGGCCGACTTGTGCATTTAATTGTGGTCACAGATTTAATGTTGGTATCAATCATTGGGAAGTGTGTGGACCTAGATCTAGTTGTTCCTTCCATTAATGATGGATCTGAAGGCAGACTTATTTCGACAGCCTCTTGTATATAATGTAGTTGTTGGTTGTAGTTTTAGGAATCAGTCTTAGAGATAGAAGATTAATGGTATGAGTTAGGAGTTGAAAATAGTTTCTGAATCCTCGCATGTTGGAGGACTGTTATAATTGAATTGATGTATTTGGCCCTAACCGGGAAGGCCTTACAGCCTGGCATGCATGAATCAAATTGATGAATAAAAGCATATGTTCTGCATTCTCTCTCTAATTTGTTGTGTAATTGCTTCTGTGTGTAATCTCTGCAAGGTGGATTTGGATTAGGGTGTGCCTTTGGCCCCTCTTCCCCACCTACCTTACGTCAAGAAGATATTGGATAGTGAGGTAAGACTTGAATATGTACCTACAAAAGAGAAAATTGCAGATATCTTCACAAAACCATTATACAAAGATACTTTTGAGTGGTTCCGACAGAAGTTAAGGGTTTTGTCCCTTCCTAGTCTACACTAATATGCATTGGGGTGTGCATTGGTCTATGGTATTATATGATCATTCTTATCTGGATCAATTCTTGGCGGCTTCCTCTTAGGGGGAGTGGAGTAAGTTTTTTAGGGGGATTTTTTCCCTTTGTCTTTGATGTCAAAGGGGGAGAATTAAAGAGGTCTTGATGTTGATATTAAGTTGTTTGGTTTGTCTTTGATGAATGTTGTCACCAATGACAAAGGGGGAGATTGTTGTGAATGTGATGTTTTTGGTGTTGTCATTGAATCAACATACCTTGGTTGATTAGATGTGGTTCTATTTTGATGCTTTGGTGATCCGAATTGGCATGTTGTGAATGTTGTGTTGTAATGATCTATCTTTGGTCGTGTTTATCCTAGTCTCATTCATATTGTAACATAACAAGATACACTCTTTTGGGCTCGATCTGATCTAGAAATTAGTTAATGTGCTTCAGAAACATAGTATGCATTTTGACATGTAAATTCTATTCTTTGGTTCCAAATATTATGGTAAATTGGTAGTGTGTTATTTTGAGCGACAAGTTTTGTGTGGTCCATGTTTCAATCATTTTCACCACGGGAATATTTTGTGGTGACCTAATTCAAATTTTGTTTGGCCAACTTAGAAGACTATGAAGGCATGGAATGGTATAAGTAAAATATGATTATGTTTGATATTTGTGTGTGGAAGGATGCAAATTTGAAAGAAAAATTCTAGATACTGTTAAGGATGCAAAAGTGTGCAACTGAAGGCAACATACCATAGGGTTCTTCTGGTGTTGCAGTTGGCAACAATTATTTTAGCGGTAGGTTTCCTTTCATTATTCTTCTTTTGATAGTGAGCCTTTTTTTGTTGGTTGTGATAGTCGGGAAGTGAACCCACCTATAGTGAGAAACTTAGCAGTGATCCACCCTTTGTAAAAATCACATTAACTGGTGTTTTATAATTGAGAATTAACATTCTTTTTGGTTTTTCACATAAAAATCTGGTGTTCATTGTGTATGGTGTTCTTATGTGCTTTCATGTTCATATTTATTTTATTATCTGATTGAATTAATGTTGCTCTGAATCAATTAAGATTAAGAAACATATTTTTTGATAATTGATTAATCTCCCCCCCCCCCCCCCTCAATTATCTAGACTATTCAAAAGGTTCTCTCTTAGAATCTTGTAGATTTGTGATCATCGTCAGGAATGCAAAGAAAATGAATTTGTGTACTCTTCTTATCTTTCTATTTTCAAGATTCGTATATGTTTGAAAGTAGCAGTGGTAGTATTCATTTTAGATGTTTCTAAATAATTATATATTTAATTATGTTCTATTATATTAACAAAATATTGTCTAAATTATCCCTAAACTAGTATAGTATGTAAAAATACATAGATAGTTGGATAATACATATAAATCCAAAAATTGAATTTCATGTCTTCAATATTACACATCATCATTCACAATGCAATCATAATATAAACATTGTTTGTAATAAAGGTAGCTAACAAGTTTTGAAGGGGCCTTGGAACCTTGTACAAGCCAAAATCTTAGTTGGAGCAAAGTACAACTTAAGTATTGTAGTAAAGGTAGCTAACAAGTTTTGAAGGGGCCTTGTAACCCTATAAAGCCAAAATCTTAGTTTGATAGTATTGGTGCAAAGTACAACTTAAATAGGAAAATAACAACTCTTAAAGCTAGCTAGATATTTTAAAACTTCACATGTTGGCAACATTGCATAGAGTATGAATTTCATTTAAGAGGAAGTTGTTTTCATCAATACAATCAATTGTATTCACTTCTGAGATTATTGATTTTAGTCGTGTTGCATTATTATATGTTCCATTTTGCTTGATGTGTGAAGAGAAATTGTTTGAATTGTACATTTCTAATAACCTCTTAAATATGTTCCTCTTCTTCCTAGTTGTATTGTAGCATGTACGATCTTTTTCAAGCATGCCAATTACTTAAGTTGAATCTTTCTCAAAAGTGGTGCCCATATAGTACCTATGTGATCTTAAAGTTTGGCTTGACGAACATATCTATAGTTACAATCTTTGAAGGTAGACACACACTTTGAACAATGTCATTCTTTGTTGTCACTCTACATAGCTCTTTTTCTTGCACTATTTTCCCTCTGATTGAATAGGGCAAGTTGGATAACAAAATGAATTTGATTTGATGAACACTACTATTGCTTTTACTATGCATTGAAGGGTTTGTTTTTTTTAACTCTTCAATAGTGGCAATTGTTTTTTGTATTAAAAGTAGATGCACATTAAGAAGTTGTCTTGTTGGTGTGAGGAGATCATTGACATTCTATACAAACCAAGATTGCAGTTGTTTTGTTTCTCAAACATCGAGGTTAATGAGTAGTTGGGTAGTCACCAATATTCTTATCACCTTGCCATTGGACTTTGTTATGACCATTTTTATTGCAAGCGCGGTTGAGTTTTGTTGATGGTACATTTCCTAAATCTTTGTGCTTTCCTTTTGAGTTGTTTGTCCCCAAAGGATCACATTTGTAGTCGTGGTTGACATATCTATCAATTTGAGGTTCCTCCTATGAACCTTAGTTTTGTCCCTCCTTATTGTAGAGGTGAGATCAACACATGACAATTTCAATAAGGTCAACTAAAGAGTTATTATTCTTATTCACGATCTCATTGATGGGTGTAAACAAGAATTAAGTGTTGGAATTGAGATCTCATCATCACAAAGAGTGAGTCTTGAATCATCCATCAAGGTGATCTCTATTTGACTATTCAACTTGTTGTAAAACTTGTTTGCACTTTTAATGGTCCCAACATATAATATATACAACCCCAACTTGGACATTTTTTAAATGAAAGTTTGCAACTTCATTGAAGCAAGTCATGTGCACTTTTGTATTCTTAGTATCAATTATATCGAAGCTAAAAGCTTACCCATTTCCTTTGTTTGTGTTGAATTAGTGGATTTCTTTCTTTAGTGTAACACAACATTTTATCCTCCAACTAGTACATAATGGATTCAAATTTTAATAGGAGTGATAGTTGAAGTTTCACTTTTCTTTCATAGAGATTCATGTACTCCAAACATCAATCTCTTAGGATTCAACTATGTGGAAGTTCTAATTTCTTGTGCATTTGTGTATGGTTCAAGTGAAATGCCGACATGCTCTATAGGTTTCTCTTGGTCTTCGAAGAAGAATGTTGGCTCACCTATCAGCTCATGTTCTAAGCATGCAATCTCTAGTTCAAAGATTACAATCCATCTGTATGGTTAAATTAAATCACACTAATAGTAGCGTATTTTAAGTATAGTAAAATGAGAATGTGATATTGTATTGCAATCATTGTAGTTGTTGGCTCACCTTGAGTTACAAATTGCTGAACAAGAATATCTTGTGAGTTGTATTATATAGAGCCTCTTTGAAGCTATCAAATTCTTATACTTTCTTGGTAGGGTAACTTTTTGTAAGTGTACCCCATTAGAGATATCTGACTTGTATCTAATTGTTGATTCACTTCCTTCTCCAAATGTTGTAAAGTTGGAGACTTGGAGATGTGGATGTATGCTTAGGTTGTTAGTGTTCATTTTTTTATTGCATTCTCTATCAAAGAAAGAGGCATAACTTAAATGAGATGAAGTATTCCTACAAAATTCCATTGGTATTACATTAGTTGATAAGCATTTTGTAGTCTACAGTTGTAAATATACTATTTAAAGCATTCAACACATATCCCATCCAAAAGAACATTTTCAGTGAAATTTGCGCAATAAAAGCATCCAACTTTTATTGTTTCATATTGTGTCATGGCAACAAATTTACTCAAGTAGAAACCAAAAAAAATAAAAATTGAACAATTTCATATAAATAAAAAAGATAAAGGAAAGACAGGTAGAAGGACCCATTGATGTAAAAACCAAGTACAACTATTGTGAATTGGGACACGAAGAAGCTCTTACATGAACCATATCTAAAAATATGTTGCAAGTGTAAACATAGTTCAGTTTAAATAATGAACTATGTCTTCATGGAAGAGCCATCCAAATCTGCGAATTTGGGGTAATCTAGTGCTGAACTGCATTGAAGATTATAATGGTAAACAATCATTCCAATATAACTCCTATGTGGCTAAGATCTCATATTTTATTTGCAACTCTTTTTGGAATTTGTATGAGATTTCATTAATTCCCTTCATGACATGAGCATGGCACCATCATCATTAATTGTTGATTTCGAACTTTGCACACATCATTGTTGTTGATCTTTCAACATTATTGCATCTGCCATCACATTTTGGGAGATCCATTCCAACGATGGGCGAATTTGGGAGTAGCACACAGCATATGTAGCATCTGAGTGGAGCAGTTAACCTTGCAAACTTGTTGCAATGTGCTTTTTGACAATTTGACAAAACCTTTCCTGCTGGTCCAGCCTTATACAGACCCGTTACTGCCATAGCAGTACTAGTAGTTTATTTGGACATTTTCAGAATATGATCTGGCAACAATTCAGACTGAAGGTGACCATTCAAACAAAAATCTCTGGAGTTCAAGGTTTTCAGAGTTTTACTATGGATGTAGCAATCCAAGCTATCCATTTCCATGTAAGTTTGATCTTCCATTTATTTGAAGCTTGTAATTGTGCCTAAGCGTACCTTCAATCAATTACTAAATAACTTTAATGCCGACTTAACTCTTACCTTTAGAAGTGAAAATGCATCCGAATTGTTGTAAGCATATATACATTGATTTTGCGTAATTTCTGATACCTTCACCTATAGGACATGTACATGAAAGTTGATGCAATGTATATGTGGCAAAAATATTCAGGTCTCCTGCAATAGATCTCAAATGCAATGCTCCATTACCTAGGTTTGACCTTAGCTGCCTTTGCTTTGGTAAAGGGTTTTCAACCAATAAACCATGTAATAGATAGTCGTGTACCAAGCAGAGACTATTGATGAAGTGGTCAAGGCCCAGAAAAATTAGAACTTGAATGCATTTCTCAATAAGAGGACTGATTTCACAGCGGGTGGCAAATAGGGCATTGTGGGAATTTGTTCAATGAGTTCAAGTGAGACAATCACCTTTCTTGTACACAAATTTTGATCTCTTATCACAAAGGAATTCCTCTCTAGTATAAATTGCATGAATAAATGCTGCTGGTCTATCATTGCATATTGTTCCCTGCAGCTGTCGACTTCAGCCTGATTGATTTAGGTTCATTTTTAGTATTGAGAGCCAATGTCAATGCCTATACCTAGATGGCAAGAGAAGCAATCACATTCCATCACTCACTTAAAGAGACTATATAATGTGTTGGGAAAGGGCATCTTGTTACTTCTTCTCTAACAACCTAGCTTGCTTGTTCTCCTTGTGATGGTGGGATGCTAGGTGCTACAATAGTTCAACCAATATGCTACCAAAACTAATACTAAAATATTACCAACTTTGGTAATTTTGTTATCCTAAATTGTTGCTAGTTGTTGTGCTTTACTTTGGTTTATTTATCAGAAAAATAGTATTCTACCAACAATTGATTACTAAAAGTTCATTTGACCAAACATTTTCACTGATAAATATCTAATGATATTTTACTATTACTGGCAATCTATAATCATTGTAGGATATTGCAAAATCACCACAAAAAACTTCTTAGTGTTTTAATAATATTATAATACAAGTTCTTGCAGTAGCTCCATCTATGTTTTGTAATTCAGTGCTTAGCCATACATATTCTCAATTTAATGCTCCTAGAAATATTTGTATACCTTTATTTACAAAAAGATCTTAAGCTTAATTGTCCATATAGCAATTTCAAGCACCGAAGCCCTTAGCCTAAAATCTATGGCATTGATAAGATGGGCCAAAAAAAATCCAGTGATTTCAATTTGATTGTCGAAATGGACACACAATCTGAATGCAAAATATGTCAATTGAACTGCCCTGTACGTATTCAACCAAATTTTAATGACAATGTACACGTCCCCTATTTGTGTGCATCGAAGATCATGACAAAAAAATAGACCAATGGAGGGAAAAGATGTTTACAGCTGAGTTGTGGACAAGTAGACATCAACTTAGATATGAAACCAGTACTGGACGACAACCAAGGAGAGTTCAAAAGAACTCAAAACATATATATACATTAGTTATGTTTGGAATTTTGTTAAAAATGTTTATAAACTTTCTTTGAGAAGCCAAATTGATGGACATCTTTTTCCAGGGGAAAGATAAGCATATATAGTAATGGCTAAAATGCGTACACGTGTGCTGAACATTTTGTTGACTTGGTGGTCAGCGCCTCTTTGGGTACTTGTGACATGGCTTAATTGCCTCACATGGGTCAGGTTAAATCTGGCATTTGTATCGGGCATTAAGAGTTTGAGCTTTTGGTGCAGTGGCAAATGATTCCAACACATTTTAGCTATCATTTAAACTTCAAGAACTTGGCACATTGACATATCAGCCTGGAGGCTGCTCATCCAAGGCACACGAGGGATTGGAAACCCTACAACGACTTACGGCCTCTGGGGAAATGGAACTCCACCTTGACTTTGTGCTTGTGCTCTACTTTGACAGGGAGACCTGGATACAAATCACACTTGATTGTGAATTTTGAAGGTGTCAAGGCCTACACTGAGTTGCAGAACTACTTTGCTGTGGAGAGGGCAAGGAGTAATTGAACGTCTTTTGTGGCATGGATGCTACCCTGGCATTGTGTGTAAATAGCATGAGGCGCAAATCAAAGGCTGCCTATTAAGCTGGATTGTGTCTCAATCTAAATCTGTAGGTGAGACAAAAAACCTCAATGGTTAAATCTGAAGCAGAAAAGAGCAATTTGTTTTCCAGATTATTACAAAAGAAATTCATTTAGTTCAAGATTATAGCAATAGTTTATGTAGATACTTGATAAACCTAAGAGGGAGAAGCAATTCTAACAGAATATTTAATGCAACAAATAAAAAAGCACAATCATAATATAACATGATTATTTACCCTGGCAAACCCTTTCTGAAAAAACCCAGCAAAAACAAGAGTCACTGGATTAAATCAGAAGTTCACAATATAATAAGATATTGCTTCCTTAAACTTAATCCATGTGCAAGCACTCATGGGCATGTTACTATAGGACTAAGCAGTATTACAAAACAATGTGTAAAAGTCAAACGAGAAACAACCCATAATAATCCAAAACAATTCCCCTCGAAGCCTGTATAACATGCAAAGTATAAAACATATCCACCAATCTTGCACTTTCCAGCACAAAAAAAAAACTCCTTTGTCACTGATTCTAATGGCCAAATGAAATTTGCATCTCTGTAATAATTTACTTGATACCATGGAAAATGATTTGTATAAAGATTCTGAAATAAAAGTCAACATCATAATTTGAAAAATAAAGTACACAAACGTAAGTAAAGAGATTCTGGGTCAGATGTAATCTCCATGGTCATAATCATATCAGAATCTTCTTTCCATTGGACCCTTCAGCGCAAGGTATCTTGTCACAAACAATCTCAGAAATTAAATTGCAATCGGTCCCACTTTTCTTACCCAGTCCTACATAGTACATACAACTCTTATAGCTGGTAAAATTCACACCATTCTTGAACTCTTCAACCACATATCATCAAAAAATAAAAGGCAATTGTCTCTAAAAGTTCGGAAAATAACCACGTCAATAAATACTGATGTCCCTTGATTTTTTTAGCAAGTCAAGATTCTTTCTTAGAGAGTGTAAACAAGGTTTTGATTTAAAAAGGGAGATTTCCATCCAAGTTAGATAATCGGGTTTGCACTAGAATGCTGGGAGGATTAAGTTTCGAAGCGTATTGCTAACTCTGACACCAACTCATAACTATTGATGTGGTGACCAAATATAAGAAATCTCTTATTTACCAAATTCACTGTAACTGTAAAGGTGGACAAAGTGCTTCCTTCTTCCATAACTATGTCCTTTAAATTTGGCAATTGTGAGAACAAATTGCTTACAAAGATTAATATTCCACAATTATGTGTCAAAAACACGACAAAGTTGGCCACATTGTATTTAATTGCCTGGTCAATAGGAGGATAGCGATGAAGGGGTTGGCCTTTCTCTAGATAGGATTATCCATGGTGAAATCAATGCTCCTTTTTTGGAGCCCCTTCACTTGAATGGTATGGTTCAAAGAGGCTAATGGGGAGTTGTATTGTAAGATGAGGACCTAATTGGTACTTCGCAATCATCCAGCTCACCTTCCACTAATAAAGATAACGGAAGAAGCATTTGTAAAGGGGATAAACGAAGTGACCATAACAATTCTCATGAAATATGATCTACAATTTAAAAGAGGGGGAATTCAACTAATAAGGATTCTTGCCCAAAAAATACTATAACTAGTAATGATAATCAAAGCCTTTGGAATGCTGTGGCTTCAAGCACCTTCACAGAATTGTTTGCAATTATTTCTAGATAGTTGGATGGTCCAGGAAGTTCTTTTAGTTGACAAGCTTTTAGTTGTTTGAACCATGCTGTCTCTTTGTTAGGTGTCAGGCTTTGTTGTCATATATGTTATATAACAGATTGGTTAGGGGACCTTTCAAAACCCCTTTTTTTATCCGTAATAGAAAAGAAAAACTCTACAGGCTTGACAAGAACAAGCAAATTGATGTATCATTTGCCAATAACCTTTCATATATATAGTATATAATAAAATATAATAACTGAAACGGAGATTTAGCTGACTACTGTATGATATCATTCATATCAGGTTTTTTACTTTTTGCATCCAATATACAAACTTTCTTGATTATATTGAAACTTGAAAAAAATATAAGATATTATGCATTATGTGTATGCATAGTTCAAAACTTGTGATTAATTGTCATAAAATGGTGTATATTCTGAAAAAATTAATGAAAATAAGCATCAAAACAGGCAACTCATAAAAATGATTCAGACTGTTCGTCATGCTATTTCTTGAAGGACTCAATAACTTCTTAGTATTGATTACATGAAACCAAAATAAAATTATTTTTATTCCTGTAATTGATTGATTACATGCAACTAAAAACTATGCGTGCAGCTGTTCATCAGGACAAAGGTGAATGATTACAAGCATTTTATTTTATATTGAAAACTATGCGTGCAGCTGTTCATTGCAAAGCATAGCTATATATTTTTAAATTAAGAGCCAATGCAGGGTTGAATAGCTCAGGGGTAGAGCTTGTTCAGGAAAAACTATTAACTTCCATGGGCTCCTGAAAAAGGAATCTAAAGTCAAATCTAATTAATCAAAATGGATATTTTCGGAGAATGAAACCCATAAATAAAATACATCGGTTTCTGCCACTCTCAATCTGCAAACAAGGGGTGAACTGACTGCTACAAGAATTACAGATCATGATACCCAAATAAGTTGCTGAATCCTTTTAGAGTGCCATGTTACAGTACAGGAAGACTGTTAATCTTTTCAAAAAACTTAGGCAATTTTAAATCCTGCACTCAGGCCAAAATCTGTCATTCCACTTCAACCTTAGATTAGCCACGCAAATAGATAATTTGAAGATCATGTCATGCTGATGGTCTGGAGGAGACTTTTGTTAACCAAATCAAAAACCAAACAAACAGACCACATAAAATCAACTTACACCCCCACCTTTCACAGATACCGTGGATCCATGACTGGAGCCTCTGCTGATTAAATCATAATCTAAGAATACAACAATGACAGTTATGTCATCATGGAAATGCCGCCTAACGCCTCGCTCAATCTTTTTGAGGTCTGAATACCTCATTTCTCGCTTCTTTGCTGCCTCTTGCAAAGCAGCTTTAACAAGTCTTTTGGCACTTCCCTGCATAAAAAATGCCATGGACACAAAAATTAAGCATGAGAAAGTAAAAGTTCCTACACATCAATTCACAAAGAAGAGACTCAACTTTCCAAATATTTTCTGAACATTCCTATGGAAAACTAAAATTTTCCCCTTGTTACATTAATATTGAAACTCAAAAGTTGGACAACAAGATTGAGCTTGCTTATTTACTCATTTTAGATGTGTGCTGGGAAAAGATTGGGGTGCTAAGGTGCGAAATCTTCAGAGAAATGCAATTTATGTCTTGAGCTAACCATGCAGTGCTTCAAAATGTGACAACAATCAGAGTATGTTTGAGCACATTCACTTCAAGAAGCACAATAAGTTATTGATGCAAAAAGTTAAATATTCTTGTTTATGTTCATTACCACCTCTGCCTCCATCATAGACAAATTTTGAGTATAGATTTATCTCCCGTCACTTAAGAGGAGGTTGATCCACACTCAGATTGAATCACCATGCTCAAAGATATCATCTTCACTGAGGAACCCCTTGCATGGGTTGATCAGGTGGATCTAGAGGCAAAGGTAGTAGCCATGGCCGAGGATAAAGTGTGAGCAAACCCCTTGGATGCTGGTGTATACAGCAGATATCATAGCTGCATCTTCATTAATGGATGTTGGGGTAAGGCAAAAGTTGGGCAGCTATCAAACACCCATGTAAGACCAGTCATGTAGCTATGGAGGTTGGGACAAGTGATGCAGGCCCCTCAGAGCCATAAACGTATAGTTTTGTATTTGTTTTGATACCATACACTCGACATTTATAATATATATCTAAAATTGTTGTTTCCTTCAACAAAATTCACTTTTTCACACATTTGACAATGTATACTTGTCTATATGATCAAAGTAGCTTCTATTTGATTAGTTTATTACATCTTTAAAGATGATTTATTGAAGGGTGCATGAAACGAGTTTTAAAGCCTTAAAAATACCTATATTCCATAGTTTGTTCAATTTGCCTGCAATGTCCCCAATTTATGGCTGTTTTGGCCAGCTCAATATTTAAAATAAATAAATAAATTATTAAATTAACAATAAATAAAACTATTGATAAATGGAAGTAATAAATAATTTTCATAACAACCTTTAGGCTGACTCTCCCAGCTTGTGGTGGTTTCTATTTTATGCCAGTTTGCACTATATAAGGAAACATTATTAAATATTTTGTTTTATCCTGGAGGCTGACATACTTTAGATGGTTAGCTTTGATTCTTATTGGGTCGAACTGTTTTGGCTAACGCCTATTTATGAAGTGGAAGCATTCAGTTGAAAGCATAGAGGAATAAGCAAACTCGCCTCATAAACATGTTGTCAGAGGTGGGATGAAATCCCTACCATCTGTTATATTACTCTTTAGTGCTGTATGATATGTTTACGGCTCCAGCTACTTGCAGGTTGGAGCTTTAAGGAAGAACACACAGGAACTACAAGAATGATTCAATCAGGAGACTGGAAAGGAAAATATCACAGGAAATAACTCATCAAACGATAGCTATGCACTCAAGGGGGCATGCCTAGAATCAAGATACAGGCATTTATACCATGGCAGGGAAGGTGCCCATTCGCTCCTATTAATCACTCAGATCCACTACCAACAGTGACCACAGTGGACTCAAATCATTGACTTATCTGTAAGGGGACTGTTTATCAGACTCTGGTATTCATATAATCTCTGCTTTATATGCAGATATAGATCAGATTTAGCCTCTGTAGACAAAGTACAATTGTTCAGGAACTGCAGTCTATTCCATGTAACATAAGTAAATACCTGATGGAAAAATCCTCAAATCTGAATATTTTGGAATATGACTATCTGAATAGTCATCTCTGGCAACCAGTCCTAATTATCTGTCATTATATATCTGTAAACTACTAGTGTTTTTAGAATTGTTTTAAGGCTCAGAACTAGGATGCTTACAATGGTATTAGAGCCCCTTTCCTGCCTGCCTATGAATGTTTGGTTCATGATAACAGTAACTCAAGTAGTTACAGAGTAAGGCTATGGGTTCAATGCCATTATTTCCGCTGTTCCAAGCCAAATTCCTAAAGGAAGAACGACAACCAAAAGGATCTGCTAAAGAAGTGGCAAGATATCATTCTGAATATATGAACTTAAGTCCAACCATCCATTGAGGTTGACTTTTATTGAATATTTGAGTTCCAAATGGAGGGACGAAGGAGAAGAAGATACGGGGAGCAGTCTTGCCAGGAGAATTTCAGTATGGAGTGATGTGATCAGGAAAGGGACACATCTGAAGACACCAAAAACTTTAATGAAAATTTAGGGCTGTTTGATCACATCAATTCTGTATTTCCATTTGATGATTATTTGAGATATTTGGATTGGATAAATTGAAGTAAAAGGGAGCTTTATGACAACATAAGACAAATGAGAAAAGAAAAGAAATATTCAACAGCAGAAAAGGTGGAACCTGAAATAGTGAAGAGTTCAGAAGCACAAGAGGTCATGAAAGAAGTGGTGCTAGAAGAGGAGAAAGAAAGATCAGAGTCTGAAGATATCAAACAGGGAGACTTCTCAACGATAGAAAATAGTTATGTCCAGCCAACATCAGCCCAAAGTTTAGGTATGGGCATATTTGCATTATGTACTGATGATTTGCAGTGTATGAGAAAAACTGGACCATGTGATTCTATGCAAAATATTAGTTGTGATGTTATGAAGATTGGTTTTGTTGAGATTGAAGACAATGAAGAGGAATTGCAGGTTTATTTAGAAACCCCATGATTGTACACTCCGATTACATGCAGGTAGGCCAAGAAACGTTCAAACTCCTTTGTTATAAAAGTGATAAGATTGTTGATGGAGTTTGGATGAGAAATGTTTATCTCGGAGTAGTACTGTGGAGTGGTGGAGCAGTGATTCTGAGATTGATATGGGATCCTAGCATTTGTTTTGAGAATGAAGGTGCATAGACAGCTGATTTGGTATACAAGTGCAAATTACGCGAGGACAAGCAACTTTGAGCCAGGAAAACAATGATGTCCACGATTTTAAATAAATAGCTGGGTTGGTAAGCCCAATATTTAAATAAATAAATAAAATATTATAATTAATAAGTATTAAGTCAGGCCTGATGTGGCTAATGCCATTCCAGTGGTGAACAAGGAGGTGAAGTGGGAATCTCTAGAGAATGGATGGATCAAAGTCAATTTTAATGGAGCATCAAAGGGGAACCTAGGCCCTTCTAGTGCAGGCATTGTGGCAAGAGATTTCACTATTCAGTGGTAATATAATTGCAATTGGAGCGAAAAAACTGCGAGATGGATTGAAAAATATGGCAGAAGCCTAAGCAGCTTTTGAGAGAGTTTTAATGGCAAAAAGACTTGATGTCGAAAAGATTCATTTGGAAGGCGATTCGATGGTCATTACAAATGCAAATTTATATTGTCCACATGTAAAATATTGAACTCCTTTCAAGATCTTAAAATTACACGCATACCGCTGAGGAAATGACATGGCAGACAAATTATCCAAGTGGACTGTATCACTAAATGATAATAATTCATTATACTCCTGGGAGAAATTTGTTGATTTGGTGTGGGATGAAATCTTTTGAAGTATGCCACCAATGTGATTTTTCCCATCATTATTTGGCAAGGCAGGATTCCCATATGACATTTGGGACAGCACCCATTTAATTTGGAATTTACAATCCCAAGCCTCCCCACCTTTAAAGGGGTGACAGTGGGCATTATTTCTCTAGAGACTTCTGAAAAAGGAATTGTGATAAGCGTTGGGGTTCTGAGAAACATGGAGGCTAATTTTACTGTTTTAGCAACAAAGCAACAGTTGGCTTTTTTGGTTGAGATTTTGGAGAAAAGGTTGAAAATTGTCTTCAAAATTCATGATTCAATATTTCTGCAGATATTGGATCTTAGACTAAGAGATGAATTCATGAAAACTAAATATAGGTATTGGGTCAATGCCGATATTGTTGCAATGTCTCTTGCACGGGGTTTTGAATTCAGTAGAAAGGCAGAGGAAGAATGGATGGTTAAAGGATGTGTAGAGGAATGGATATTTGGGCTGAAGTCATTAATGGATTATGCAGTTCTAGGGAAGGGAATTTCGAATGACAAGGGCTACTGGCGAGCTGTGGAGGCAAGGGAGGATGGCCTCAAACCATTCATACTTTGGAGCGCCAAAGGCTCGCAGGAGGACCACAGATCGGAAGCAGAACTGGGGTGGGAGTGTCTCTTGATGTGCTTGCAAGAAAGAGAGCTTATGGATTGGATCAAGTCGGAGGCAAAGAAGAGGGAAGGGACGTCAGTGAAAATGAATGCAGCCCAGTTCTGGATTAACAGATTTCTGGATTAACAGCCCAGTGAAAATGAATGCAGCTGACAACAAGGAGAAGAATCTGACCTCTCTGGGCTGAATGCCCTTTTTCTTATAGTTTTATTATGAAGTTTATCTGCTTTTAGTTCTGTGTCCGAATGTCTCTATGTCTTACTCTCAGCCGTAGAAATGGCTTTTTGTAATGATGAAACTGTAAATGGCAGGGCTATTAAATGCCCGTTTTGAATTGTATGAGTCGGGATGATAATGTTGAGTCTGGTAGCTGGGTTTTTCCATAGAAGGGCAAATTTTTGAAAGGCATGTATCAGGGGTGGTGGGATTAATGATATGCCAGCAAATTGGTAGCAGGAAAGGCGGTTTTGTCATTTACTGTATATGTAAAAACTATATTATATCATAGTCCAGTGTGACCCGGGGACGCATCCTCAACCTCAATACCCTCGTCCATGTACCAGGGACATTTCTAGGACGAGGGGACGGTCAGGGGACGTCCCCACCCCATCCCCTCTTTTCAAAATTCAGCAGGGAACATCCAGGAAACTTGAGGGCATCGAGAAATTTTTTGGGGAGGGTCATACGTCCCAGGGATGGCTGGGGACGCCTTGGAAGTCCCAGGGATGGATGGGCATCCCCGATGAGATAGGCAACATCAGCACTTAAAAAAACACATCTTTCTTTATAAAACTCTCTCTTTTTATTATAAAGTGGGCCCCTCCTTCCAAGTTTGCCCTAACATGCTTATTACTGTTTGGTAGTTAATTCCTACTATTTGGAGTCCTCTGATTAGTATTTGGCAACATTATATTAAGAACCGTGAAATTAAAAATGTTGTTACAATCATGCTATGCACTCAGAATCATATAGCAGACTGTTTGCAAAGTGTTGGGAAAGTCTGAAAAGTGCATTACAGACCTAGAACATGCCTCTTTACATCATTTTGTGGAAATAAATCAGTGCTGGTTGGTTTTGGGTTGATTTGGATCCTTTATGGAAGGTTTGGTGAATATTGGAGGTTGCATCAAGGTCCCATCTGGCTGTATTAGACCTATATCTTAAACGTAACTGTATAGCAGACTTGTTCGTATTAATATCAGTCCACTTACAATGAGCTGGAGGTGTAGTTTCAAAACTAAATGATAGTAGTGTGTTTCAAATTGGAAGGTGGGATATTGTTCTTGTTGCTATTGACAATGAATTCCAAATTATGTTCTTGGGTGTATTTCAATTTTGTAAGTTATTATTTTACTATTACATGCATATTGACAATGAACTCCAAATTATGAATGCATATTGAGTATTGAGTTTGACTATTAAAGTGTTGTATGTTAAGGTTCTATGATGTTTAAATGGAATGCTTTTCCATGTTTTCATATGAATGTAATGTATATATGCAAATTTTCCTATATATTTTAAATTTTCCCTAGCCGTCCCCATTGCCGTCCCCAAACTTGCCAAAAAATTTGCTGTCCCGGAAACTTGGCCCCACCCCATGCCATCCCCATCCCAGAAACTGGGTAACACTGTATTATACTAATTAAAATCAAATATTTTCACCGAGCAAAAAAATGGCATTATTAAATAATTTTAATAATGGCCTTTGGGCCAACTCTCCTAGCTTGTGGTGGTTTCTGTCTTTGACCAACTTGCATTATATAAAAAAACATAAATAAATATTTTGTTTTGCAAGCCAAAATACTTTAGATGATTATCTTTAATTCTTGTTGGGCCAACCTGTTCTAACCAACACCTATATACAAAGCAAAAGGATTCAATTCAACACATCGTGGAATAAGCAAACTCGTCTCATAAGCACATAGCATTTTCAGACACAAACCTCGGGAGGTTGACAGAGGTAGCACAATATCCCTAACATCTGTTATATTACTCTTAAGTGCTATATGATACATTTGTGGCTCCAGCTACATGCAAGTTGGAGCTCTAAAGAAGAACACATTGGAACTACAAAAGAACAAATCGATCAGGAGACTGGAAAGGAGCATATCGCAAGAAACAATCCAGCAAGCAATAGCTATGCACTCAAGGGGACATGCCTAGACTTAGGGTGCAGGAGTTCTGTTGTGAGGTTTTCACACCATCGCCCCAAAGAATTTGGGGACCCCCATTTTTTTTGAGCAAGCCTTGACAATTTTTCTAGATCCGGGTATTTGGGTGCCTTAGCGAATTTTTGGGCGATCCAGAGGTTTTGAAATGAAAATTTTACACCTGGGATATTTTTGAAGTGCTTGGGAGGGTATAGCTTGTTTTCACCTTGTGTGAAACATTGATTTTCCTAAACAGTTGATTTTGTCTTAGGCCAAACGAAATTCAATAGGAATATTTTATTTCGATTGTTAGAAAAATATCTGGCAGGGCAAATTTGCAAAATTTTCAGACTAAGATGAATTTTGAAAATTGATGAAATTGAAGAACTCGAGATTTTCAAAATTTAATTGTGAAATTGGATATTTTTGGCAAAATCTTGTAAATTTTTTTTTGGTGGAGAAAAATGGAAATTAAAGAATAAATTTAAAGTTGCCAATTAGAGATAATAAATTGCAAAAATAAAAAAGGATAAAATTGCCAAATGGAAATTAAATTGCAAAATGATTTTTGGGTTGCAAAATAATAAAAAATTAATTTTGGTTGTCATGATTAAATGCATTAAAATCATATTTTTTGGGCTAAGTGTTTGTAATTTAGAAATTTAAATTGGGCCCCTTTGTGTGTTAAATTCAACGTATTTTAAGGCCTAGGAGGTGTGAAATTCAAGGCAAGTTATTGGGTCCACAATGGGGAGGGTTTAAAGCTATATTGGAGGCCTAAATGACCTTTTTTCAAAATTTCAAATTTAGGGCCTATGATAATTTCGGATTTGGCTAATTTAAACCGATAATTTTGCACTAGGTTGACCCAATTTTTTTTAAAAATAAAATCCCCTAGGGCTGGGCAATTTATTTCATTTAATTCATGTTTAATTTGGCAATTTTAATTTTTTTGTTTTTCCCTCCTCCTACAAAGTCGGCCTTGCTTTTTTGGAGGCAAAATTTGGTACATAAGGGGAGCTCTCCCCCACTTCATTTCACCATCTCATTCACTTCTGTCCTTTTCTCTTGGCAGCAAAAGCAGTCCGAAAAAGCAGTCCGAAAAGCCAGAGCGAAAAAGCAGTCCGAAAAAGCAGAGCGAAAAAGCAGTCCGAAAAAGCAGATCCGAAAAGCAAATTCGAAAATTGGAGAGTTTGATGAAGAGAAGAAGCTTGAGTTGAGGCAAATCAGATTTGTAATAGAAGAATTTATTGATAGAAGATTCATAGCAATCGGATTTTGAGAGTGAATTGGAGAAGGGGAGATTTTCTTGTGGAGATAGAAGATTTTGAAGATCAAGCCCAGCCAATTACATGGAGAAGGAATTCCAAGCTTTGTTTTTGGCGAGTGGCCTATCTTTTCCTCTCCTTAATTGCTTTCATTTCATTGGTGCTAGTCTAGGTGTTGAAAACTAATTTCAAGAGTAGAGTTAGGTGTTTGGTTAGTAGGTTGATTACTCGATTGTCTTGATTGGTTTTTTTCCCTCAAGTTCTTGCTTGCATTTCATCATTGCATTTCACCTTAGGAGGAAGATTTGGAGTGATAAGTGTAGTCCATCTTAAGGTAACGGCGGGGAGTGATAAGTGTAGTATTCCACCCCTAGGTGAAGATTGGAGTGATAAGTGTAGTCCATCTTAAGGCAAAGGCGGGGAGTGATAAGTGTAGATTGCATTATTGCATTTCATTTTAGGGAGAAGATTGGAGTGATAAGTGTAGTCCATCTTAAGGTATCGGCGGGGAGTGATAAGTGTAGTATTCCACCCCTAGGCAAAGATTGGAGTAATAAGTGTAGTTTCACCAGCATTGTAGAAAAGGCGGGGAGTGATAAGTGTTTAGGATGGCTGATGTTAATGCAAGCAAGCGACCCAAAGGAATTAATGCTGAAATAGGAGACAAGGAAGTCATGATACCCAATTCCAACTTCCGCTCAAAATTGAAATGCGTTGGAGACACCAACATTGGTACCTTTGATATGATTCAATTAAGAGAGAGGTTGAGAGACAGTCAGTTACCTGTGGCAAAGAAGATCAATCAGTATGGATTTGTGCAAGGAAAGGTTCAATCTACCCCAGCAGCGGAAATGATACAGCAGGATTAGTTAACACCAAGTCATCAAAGCTTACAAAGTCAGATTGCAAATCAGAGTGCAGCGCCTTCATCGTGCTTCTCAGTCAAATTCCGGGCTCTACTAAAGGTACACAGTTTGATCCTTAGATGTTTTATTTTATTGAAGAGATTGAGAATGGTAAAGGAAAAATTGATTGGATTAGGATCACTAGCATGAATTTAGAGTTGCAACTTAAATAGTACAAAATCAGGGGCAAATCTACATGGGGTCCTACTTCTTCAATTCGGGTGCAAGACTACTAGTGATGCTTTGCCAGTTGAACCAAATCTAATCTTGGGGAGATGCATTGCACCACTATGGTTGAGGCAAGTACTTATGCCAAAAGGGCAAGGTTGTGGCAGTTCGAACAGTTGAAGGCAGTCAAGGGTTAACCAAGGAGGAAGGCATTGATGAAAGCAGTTGATGAATTCAGTGATGGGTGGATTGTGGAACAATCAAGGAGATATGGTGAGGGCAGGTGCCCCAAAACCCAAGGTTATTGAAACAAAGATGCATGCATGCAGATCAAATCCAAATAGGAAGGTTGAAAATGGCAAAGTATTGAAGTAAGGAGGAAAGTGATTGAAAGGTTGAGGGGGGTCAAGTTTGATTTCAAGGCGGTGGCCAAGAGTAAGGCTCTCGAATTGCAAGAAGGTTCACATCCAGGCAAGCCACCAAGGTCAAGGCAAGATTACCCCAAGTGCATGGAGACCTCACCCTTTCGAGGTCAAGACATCAAGTACAAGCAAGTTCAAGTGGTGGTGAGAAAATTTCTAAGGACAAGCTCAAGCATCCAAGGCTTCATTTCATCTCAAGGATTAATTAACTTTATAAGACAAGGTTGATGAGGTGGCAATTTCATGTGCATGCAATCAAATCATGCCAAGTGTCCTATATTCTCATTGGTTGACAGATTATTGTAATTTTCTCATTGGCCCACAAAGTTGGTGCCCTCATGTAATTGGTTGAAAGATGGTAACCCTAATTAGGGTTTGTAAGGTTTAATCATGGCCCTTGATTTTGCCTCTTAATCTTGGCCACTCGTTGTAATTTTGAGCCTCTATATAAGGCCATTTGTACTCATTTGTAAAAGGAGTTATGTTGGAGAATTGTTGCCAAAATACTATCAAAATTGTTCTCTATTCATTGTTGTGACTTGCATGGTGGATATACATGATCATTTTGGTGTATTTGCATGGTTCCTCTCATCTCTCAAATTAAAGTAGGATTTCATTTCATGTTGTTAAAGTAAGAATAGAAGTAGATGATTAGTTGTAATGGTGATGTTGGTGAATGTTTGATGAGGATCTTATACTAGGCCACTAGCACCTTGGCGGCTTGTCAAGGAGCCTTGTGTGGTAATCTAGTCAATTGCTCCCAAGTTCTACTTGCATTTTATCTTTCCACTTGTACTTCAAGTTGGGTTGGAAGATAGGTGTTAGTGTGAAAATCCTAAGAATATTCCCTTAGAATCATTGCATCGATGGAAGTAGTGCCGCTGGTAAGCTTTCATTCGGTTTGATCTTCGTCCATTTGTCAATCTTTCCATTCAATAGGAGTAGTAGTAGAAGTAATCAATAGCTTAGTAGTTGAAGTTTAGAAGTTGAAGTTTGAAAAGTTTGAAGAGCAAAGTTGGAAGTGATATAAATAGAAAATCATTTGAGAATGTTTGAAAAGCAAAGCACCACCAAGTTTCTTGGAATGAACAACGTAAGCCCGCCGAAGTGATTACCAGCAATCACATTTATATAACTGAGTTAGTATCCACAGGTGTAAGGAACCTTGGAGTATTCTTATATACTTTTCAAGAGAGGGTTGAGTGTTTGGTACGCTGTATCAAGTATTTCAATTGCTATATGTTATGTAGTGGTACAAAACTCACATCAACAAGTTCATACAGTGGCAAGGAATGCACCCCTTCTAAATGTAGGCATAAAAAATATACACACATTCACAACAAGGTCATCAAAGAAGTAAACAAGAGAAATCAAAATAATCAAACACAATTTACTCCCTTTGACGAAGGCCTCGCTGCTCCTTTCTCCTCTAAGCTGATTTGACGTGTGGCTCAATCCATCATTGTGCAAACCTTCATGAAGAAAGGCTAAAGCTAGAGAATACTTGAAGATTATATGAACTCAAGAGGATGAGATTAGAAAGACTCGAAAGCAAGAAGACGATAATGAGGATGCTGATTTTTATGAGATGCCATTGAGGAGATGAGAGCCTCAATTTATAGATTTCACCAGTGATTGGATAGATGAGATTGAACGAAATCAATGGCCTAAATTGAATGAGAGATGAGTTAAAATGGAAGCTTACATTTTCGACAAAGAGCAGAGTTAGAAACTTTTATTTTCAACAAAAGTCAAGTGATGTGTTTTTTGGAAAGGTGGAAGAGTTAAGAGGAGAGAAAAAAAGAAATAAGGGAAGTTAAGTGAAGAAAGGAATGAGGTGGAATTTAATAATTACGAATTATTAATTCCATTCATTTCAAAATTAGCCAATTGAATAAAATGATTTATTTAAATGTGAAACTTAGGATAAGAGGGATAAAGGAATTAATTCATTTATCTAGGAAGAAATGTCAATAAAAGGGACACAAAATGATTGATTGGCGAAATTGACAACAATTGACGACAATTGACAAGGAAAAATGATCAAAAAGACCATAATCCAAAAATGATTTGACAAGGCCAGGAAATTGATAACAAAGATGAAGACAAGATAATTGAATGTCATGAAGACAAATTGGAAGTCAAAATGACTGCTTCTGACATTGAAGTTGATAAAGCTGATTGACAAAAGGATTTATTGAAAGTAATTGAAAAGGACTGATGAAGACGTTGATAACTAATGACTGATTAGTTAACAGAAAAAATTTAGGACAGATTGATAAAATGATAAAATTGCCAATAATGATGATTTAGGACCAAATGTGATTAAGTAGGTTCATTGGGGTTGGAAAGGAACCAGATAGAATAAGCAGAATGACACCATGTCAACACATGATGAAGATCAAATGTGACATAGAAGACATGTTAAAGAAAGGGGGCCATAGGCATTGGCCATTTTTTAGTGTCTACACTAAGTTGCCCATTTGCTCCTATTAATCACTCAGATCCATTAGCAAAAGCAACCACAGTGGGCTCAAATCATTGCCTTCCAACTATCTGTAAGGGGACTGTTTATCAGACTTTGGTATTCATATAATCTCTGATTTAATTGCAGATAGATCTGATTTAGCCTCTGTAGACAAAATACATTTTTTCTGGAACTGCAGTCTATTCTAAATTTCTATGTAATATAAGTAAATAACTGATGGAAAAATCCCGAAATCTGAATTCAATGTGTTCTGGAATATCACCCTCTGAACAGTCTATCTCTGGCAATCAGTCTTGATTATCTGTTATTATATACCTGAAAACTACTAGTTTTTTGGAGTCATTTAAGGCTCGGAACTAGGATTCTCGCATTGCCAAGTTTGCAGAGTATAGACACCAGGTCTGTCTGAATCTGGGTCAAAAATCAGCTTGCCAAGTCTACATTGATCCAAGACTTGTAACATGGTATATATACAGGGTATGAAAAAGTCAATAAAAATGTACAATATTGTCAAGCTTACAACTATACCTGCACCTAGACTAATGAACATCAACCCATCAAAGTTTTTCAACTCAATAAATAAAACATTGTATTTTCAAACTGGATTTATACATGATAAACTTGAGTTTACAGTCTTCACTTGAACCTGAAGTTTAGAGTGGATGCATATTCAATTTTTTTTGTTTAGCCAGTGTCATTAAGTTTTACCAATAGGGAAGTTTCAACTCTTCATTAAACAACTTTCCACCAGATCAAGCAAATACCAATATTGGCAACCCTTCAAAGTTACAACTAAGAAATGCACAACTGCTAAAAACAACAGTATCATTATTTCTGAACTAAATGCAAAAACATTACCTGCAAACATTCGTAAAATGCATCGTGCGGTATCAGGCATGTTATATGTCACAGGTCTAATAATAAAGAACTAGTTACATTGACAAGGTTGAAATCTTACCACACGGGGATGATTGTGAATGATATCAACAGCTTCCTGGTTGCTCAAATGTTCCCAAAATCCATCTGAAGCAAATATAAGAAAATGATCATTCGGTTGAAGAGTGTATGTAGAGATTGATGGTTCAGCAGTTAAAACGGGCCTTTCAAGTGGCTCTGGAAGACGAAACCTGGCATTGAGAGGTTCTCGATTAAACTCAGGCCTTTTCAAGTACACATCGCCAATGGACCTAGAGACCTGCACATCAGTGAAGATAATTTTCAACTTATGCATTATGCGAAACTCAAAACAATGCAATTTCCATCATTGATAAGAGTTCTGTCAAATGTTTAGTTGTTAATGGATCGCTTGAATGAAAGGACAGTAATTTAAATACCCATCATGTTAATTTCATAACTGTCAATTGTAGAATTGCTCACTAACCAAAGGAAGGCATCTGACATTATATGGAAATACATGTGAAATTAGAACAACACAAAGAGAACTTTGAAATAAGTCATAGTGGCCTTCTGTCAAAGGATCTACAACTTTATTACAAGTATTGGATAGGTTTCTGTTCTATCATCTATATCCATTGTCAATAATCAAATAAAACTATTTAACAAAAAATCATAAATAAATCAGTTGCCAGCATCGAACTGGTACAATTAGCAAAGGAAAGGAGGATTTGGCATGTCCCTTTTTCCCTTTTTTCAATCTGCAACCATTTAGTGAATGGACTGTACATGTAAAATTAGCAATGGTATACACTGGTTGTGACTTCTAGTTTTCAACTATAAATTTAAGTTGCAATTTAGAGATAGCACAACTGATTCTTGTGTCATCCCGTTAAGCAACAACTAAGTCTTCAACGTCTACCAGCTAACACCACAAAGTGAAGGGGACTATCTAATTAACTGCCACCAAGTTAAAAGCAATTGCCTATAGATATCAATGGTTTTGAGGAGATGTTGTTCATTTAGCTGCCTGCATTTTTGAGGAAATTAATTTTCAATTAGTTGCAACTAATTGTGGACTGATTTACCATGATTTAGGATTGCTAGGAGCTGGGTCTGTAGAAAAAAGCATAATGGAGAAGAGAAGGGACATTTTAAAAAATTAACATTGAACTCTCGTTTCCATATTAAAGGTGTTCCTACAATAGTTGGGTGCATTCAAGATGAAACTCTTCAGGCATGAACCTATCATCTTGGGGACAGAAACCCTGAAGAGTAGTACATATAAATCAGCATAGAGTTTGTGAACTAGTTGTAACCAATAAGATGTACAGCATTGGTAGGCTTCTCTTTGAATGTATGTTGTTGGCAAGCCACAAAACATTATAACAATATTAAAAATGTATAATTGTTGCTAAAGTGTTTTTTGTGTATGTTGTTATTTGATCTTGCCGATCTATGAAAGAGTTTAGAACAAAAAAAAATTTAAAATCAAATATCAGTACTGATTGGCACACTAGGATAGAGAGGTTGAGTTCTTCAACTTGATGAGATCCTTGAAGGATGGGCAGCAATGACTCATCAAGCTCCTCACTCGAAGTATATTGATGCCTAGACCAAACCATGCCACTATGCTTCCAGGTAGCAGTGCACAAAGGAAATCCTCAACTTCAGGACCAAACCAAGAGACTCTGTTGAAATTAGTCACAGGTACTAGCAAGCCACTTTCTTGAAGAGATTTATCAAATGCTTTGAGGAAAAGAATGAATCTGAGAAAGAAATGAATTCTCCAAATGATGAATGTGATAAGGTTATGACAGATGCCAAGGGTAGACCTAACAACAATGAAGAAATTTGCAATCATTCAGATAGATATAGCAAGACTAAAGAAATTCCTTCAATTGCAAAATACCATGTGGGTGAAGGAACTCTTCATATTGCTGAGCCAAAAAATCCGGCTGATGATGATGGTCAACAAAATACACAACGTGAATTCCTTTTGAACTATCGTATGACTTGATGTTTTTTTATGGGTTTAGCCCTTGCCCGATTGAAGTTAATCAGAACAAAATACACAACAAAAACAAAGACAGAATAATAATGATGAAGCTGCAAAGCAAGATGCAACTGTAATGTCCCCAAATAATTTAACATTAATATTTGGAGTAAAAATTAAAGAACAAATAATGAATTAAGAATTTCTAGCTATTTCCAAACCATATTACAAGACTGATCTTATTATTACTTCAATCCGTGAGAAGGGAGAAGACATTGGAGGCAGACCAAAGCGCTTAGAGACCATTATTAGACTCCCTCAAAGTTTACAGACTCAGCCTTTAACCTGTCTTGAGCTCAAGCTCTCAAGGTTAAAGATTGGCTGGTCCCCACCCTATTTTGGGAGCTATCCTGTTGGATTTAGACTGCCCCTCTTTGGTGGCCTCTGCCTTCCATTCTCGTGTCTGAAATAGTAATCGAAATCAACTTATATTATGTTTGGGATATCTGATTATCTTAATTCCTTACCAGATAATATAGATTAACACCTCCTCCATAATATTAGTGGTATTAATTTAACCATATATATATATTAGAATCTTAACAATATACATATACAAATGGTCTATATGTTAGCCCTTATGTTTCTGATTATTATTTATATATATAACAGTATATATCTTAATATATATATATCCAATATTAATATTATAATCTTATTATATATTTATAATCTTACTATCATATCTAATATTAATACTATAATATATATGACCATTTATATTTTAGCCATTAATAGTATTAGGAGCATCAATTAATTGACTGCTGACAACAATTCACATAATCATCTTTTATATTTATATATATATATATATAGACACCTGTCTGTCATAATTTACATGACTGTATATAATTGTATTACTGTATAATTATGACATCGCTGTATATAACTGTATTCCTGTATATTTATGTATTATATAATTTAGAGTACTATCATTATATATATATGATCCTACTTTATAACTGATATCAATATATATATTTATAAATAGTTCTGATATTATTCTTATGATATCTATTAAATCATTCAAATATATAATTCAGATATTATTCTATTATATATATATATATATTAGAGACCATATATTTGGCCATTTATTCCTAGTAACAATGATATTCTATAATCAGTATAAACTTATAGATATATTAAAGTACACCGGCCATCACACAATGCTTGCCAGCAAATTAAAGGATTATTTTGGATTCATTTCCTATCTGATCTTTCCTTGTGAAGAGAAAACCAATCTAATTTATAATCAGTCTTCCAGACTCGTATCATTCACTGCAATAATGAATCTGCTCCTGTAGATTGCCAGTGAGCCCAATAAATATTGAAATAAATATGTTTTTTTCCTATTCCCTAATGCTTTCTAGCAATGATACTATATCCATTTATGTATTCATCATCGGCCAAGTGAAGAGGCACGATGGAATGGTCGCCACCCATCTTAATAACAAATTAGGAGTCATCACTGTTCATCGCAATAATCATAATCAATATGATTATTGCGGTGAACTACCACTATTCATATGCTGTTAAGTATTGGTAATGCCAGCCCGATTATGTAAATTGGTTAAGTAAGCAAATGTATGATATTAACAAATTGGCTGATAATAATGCAAAGGTATATGGATTGCTGAATGTAAATGCAATAATCCATGATATGTGGATTGGCTATTATGGAAATGTATGGTAGTGCAATGCAATGCGAATATGGTAATACAACGATAATGTGCTGTGATTATGACACGAGGCAATGATGTTATAATGAGATGTTTATGCAATCATACACAGTAACCATTGTATATATGATACTCCCGCTGTATTTGATCACGGAGATAACAGTTGGTCCCCTTTGTTCTCAATTTGTTAATAATTACGTGGTTTCCCTTTGAGATAATATATTGATTACTAATTACGGAGGATACATGGATGATGCCAATATGTACCATCATTTGTTTAGCGGCCGTAGTGAATAACTAATATTTGCTATTATATTTATTTCTTTAAATATTATTATTAAGCTATTCTTGAATATTATTTATTTAATATTTATGTAATTAGTCATTAATAATATATATGCAGTTTATAATTAATATGTTCATCGATTTAATTAATAATATATTTTTAATTATTAATTATTTATTTATTTATAAAATTTCTTATTACAAAACAGGGGATATCACAGTAACAGAAGCAGACATCGCTCCCCAAAATCAAATTCAGGACCAGAATAATAAAGTTTCAATCACATAGAAATTTTATGCTTCAACAATCCTTAGCTTCTTGACAAGGGCATCAACCTGGGCTAGGGGCCTGGCTCGATTGGCGAGAGCTTCTTGAACAATGTCACAAGGATCAGTCTCCCCCCAGCCCACGTGGTTCTAGAGGACATGTTGCGCCAGCTTCACCGTTCATGTTAAAAAATTTACCAGGCACACTGCAGTTTATAGGGGGGGTGCTATACGCAATTCTTGCAGTCTTAAAAAATAACAAAGGCATGAACCTAATATTTAAGGCAAATGAGATAATGAGAAAAGAGATTGGCCCAGTCCATTTTCTACCACTAAGCACTTGATAGAAGAGCAGAAAAAGCAACTCAGAAGAAGGCTTCCTGGAAGCGGGAAATTTGCTTCTCTAAATTGAATGGGCACCCACATAAGATGAATACTTTAAAAGCCAGACTTAAACTCCACTTGATTAATTGAGCTTGGGCATCTTGAGCAAACATGTCGACGAGTCAATAGAAGGAAACCATGATGCAGAAAACAACAAAATTTATTAGGCTAAAGATGAGGTAATACCATCAGGCATAGTACAAACTACAAAGTATTGTAGGATGCTGCTTGGGAATCAACTGACATCCTAGATCATGCAGCTTTCCAAGTTTTGGAAGGGAGGAATTGTCATGTCCCCTTTTTCAATCCACAACTATTTAGTAACTGAACTGTCTGAATAGGATGAGTAATTACATAGGCTAGTAGTGACTGTCAGTTTTCAGTTAGCAATGATGTTGCATTTTAGGAATAAGGAAGCTAAGTCTTGTGTCCTCCAATTTAGCAACAGTTGAATATTTGTGTCTTCCAATTAAGCAACAGTTGAGTACTTGTGTCTTTAATGCATATCAGTTAACACCATTGATTGAAGGGTAGGATGGCAAAGTTAACTGCCACCAATTTAGGAGTGATTCCAATCATTGTGGATTAACAGTTTTGAGGAAGCATTGTTCAATTAGGTGCCTAAGTTTGCAGAAATTTATTGTCAGCTAATTTCCTCTGTTTGTGGACTGATTTCCAATGATTGAGGATCACTGGGAGTTGGGTCCGTAAAACAGAACACAAAGCAGAAAAGAAGGGACTTAAATACAAATTCCATAGCCATATGCATTTCAAGTTAGTTCAAAAGAATTTCTTGATCTCAGTCTGAAGTTAAGCATGCTCATCTTAGAGTGCTATTAGAATAATGCACACAATCTTAGGAAATGGTGTTGATAGAAAGACTGCAGATACCGGAGCCCAGGGTAGGCTACATATTTGAGTTTGAGACTCGAATTGCCACATTGATGATGGGATGCCAAGTTTAAAACAGCCTAGTCAGACCACGCCTAGAACTGTAGCTAATGCTTTTGAAATGAACAAGACAAACTTGAGAGAAAGCTTGTTTTGTGAGGTGAAAATTATAATATTAGACTTCAACCTTCTGCAATCCATACTATTAAGAAGAGAATTTCTATACTAGTTGCAAACAAAATTTTTAAAATCCTGTAATCAATTATTTAGGAAATTCCTCTTCTTAATTGTGTCAACAGATGTTCCCTTAGTAAGAAAGAATTGATGAATTACGTAGATCGATGGTGGCATTTAAAAGGACTACTATCAAAAACAAATTTCACCGTTAGTTTTTTAAGCGATGCTATAAATATTAAGAACCCTTTAGATAGTAGGGGAGTCAGTGGAAAGGCAGGTAGCTCCCGGGCAAACAACATATGTTGATCCATCCCTCAATGTCTTCTCGGGTTCTGTCTGTTGGTTCGGCTCCGACCGGGCCATGGACCAAGGAATAAAGTCATGGGCAAACATTTCTTTAGGATTTTCGCCCAATTTCTCCCCCACAATTCCCACAGGAGCTTAGCACCTCGAGCTGGCCAGAACAGAAAAAATTCTTCATTTTACATTTATCACATTTTTAATATACTATTACCCACAGAATTATCTATCAATAGAAATATGTATCAGCTAAATTTATGTCCTTAAAGTTGCCAAATTTTCCAATTGTGAAAGATGCAGATTCGATCCAAAACACTTGGAATGCATTTGATAGAGGTCGAAGTGCACTGACCTGTAAAATATATCTTATAAGAAAATTTGAGCAGCTTAATCCTTCGAAGATAATGATTTAGAGTTAAAGCCTCAAGTTGAAAAAAAATCCAGTTTACAGCTCCATGTAGAACAAATTCCCATTTAAAGAACAGTCAATTCACCAACTACAATATCAGTAATTTATGTCATAATAAATTTTATCGTCCAGCACATATACAGTTTAGGCAGGAATATGCCTCTAATAAATATTTTCTGCCACTTCCACAGTTCAACAGTAAACAAAATATTAGTTTAAAACCTTGTTTTTGACTCCAATGTCTGTTTTAGTTTTCTGCAGATAGGAGGCCAATTCATCTACTGTGCCTGTTCATCCCATTGTAGTTGCTGATCTCACAAAGCCTTTTGAGAAGTCAAGTAATGATGAATATATGACTAAGTTTGCCCAGAACTTTATCACCAATATTACGCAGGATATTGACATAGTTTTGAGCCTTTCATCTTTGAAATCCATTGGGGGTAATGACAATGAATCTAATTTCACTGCACTGGAAGCTACGAGTCTCAGTGACCTGCTTGAGAGTATTGATAAGAACATATTGGAAGCCAAGTCTTGTCAAATTAGTATGCACACGACTGCTTTGGAGGCCAGAAATCTTCTTGAAGGGAAGCCAGATCAGAATAGAGATTTGGATGCAAAGATAAGAAATAAACTTTAATGTCTTATTGGTTTTAAACTTTTAAGAACATTTTGTATGCTGCCTCTGTTTTCATTAGTGATACTAACTTCATTTTTATATCAATTACTCTTAAAATCATGCATGTTGTGATTTTGATATAGGATCTGATAGATAGTTTAATATCATGTGTTATTTTTACCCGATGGCAGTATATAGTAGCCTTGGCATTCTAATTACTTACCACAGGTTGTAATACAATTCTATTGACTGCAAGCACACAAGCTGCTAACATATTGTAAGCAGGGAATACTATCATCTATAAATATTTATATATATTTTAAATTCACAAAAGATTTAGAAAGACGTTATTTCACTTTCTTCAGCATATGGCACCCCACTACAAAAAGTGAATATTTTTTTGTTCTTTTTGTTGGATAGAAAAAGTACTTGATTGCAACGTAGACCTGCATGTTGCTTTCATTTTCAGTTTATATGATATTTTTTGTTTCATAGAAAGTGTTTTGATTGTGATAAAACATATTTGAAATTTGCCTATTCAAAGAAAACATAATACTGCATCTGTCTAAGTCTATAATATATATAGATCTCCTTCTTAGGTTAATTTCTTTTTGCACTTGAAGAATATGAACTATCAAAGGACTAACATTCTTCTCTTGTTGGTCACATGGGGAGAGTTGACATTACCTTATCAGAAAAATCAAGTGAAGGTTAATTCTTTTTGGCGGCCTATTTCAGAGAACTAATTCAAATGTTCACATGTTATTGAGTAGTTGTAACTGTTTGCCTCTATTTGTTTGGCCACTTGAGATTATAATTGTTAATCTTTATCACCACTTTCAATTTGTTTCACTTATTTTCTTGTTTTACATTGATGGTAACTCTAACAAAGAATTGTATTTTCACAGAATCGAAAGAGAAACAGGGGTGATAGGAGATATGAAAGATTGTAAGATGTCATTTCAAATTAAGTTGTATCAGCTATAAATGATGTTCTTAATTTTTATAAAAAGGTAGGAATTGATCTTGTATCTGTACGAGCCCATCCAGGGATAAATGTGCAATTGTGCATGTATGTTTAGATGTACTGTTTCTTCAAGATAAATGTCTAGGTTATCCATTCTTGGCATTGTGAACTCATTGTGAACTCCTACTGCAATCTTATCAATTTGCAGCAACCACAGAAAGAGTAGTCAGAGAATGGTCAGAAGAAATAGGTGGGCCAGGAAATTAGGCATGATAGAAATGATGCTAGGTCGAGTAAAAGTGGTGGCAGTGCTAACTGTAAATCAAATCTTGACGGTATGGACTTAACAACTCAAAGGGGCCTGTGCATTCTGATTCTAGGAGATCGAAAAACAGTAATGGAGATAGAATACAACCTTCAAACTTAGATTGGTAACACTTGATGTCATGGACTAATATCAGCCTTTCAACAACCAAACAAGATATGTTATATTTATCAATAAATTTGTTTGCAACAAATGATTTGATTGTAGAACATAACCAAAAAAACATTAAAATGTATGGCCACACAAGTATTATACTCCATTGTCACGCCAAAAACAGGGATAGCAAATTCAATTTCAGATGATACACAAATAGAGACAAAGGTGTTGTTGTGCATTGGGCATGTTGTACTAAATACAAATTTGCGGGCCACAGCTGAACTAGTCAATGGCACACTTGGAAATGTAATTGATATTGCTTACAAAAATGAAAGTAACCTAATCTACCTTTCTTTGTTGTAAAATTCCAACATTACATTGAACCTGCATGGAAAAAACACAAAACACAATTGGTTCCAATTACACCAGTGCCACATGGTGATTGATGTAAAATCCCCCTAAAAAGTAGCGAGGGCATTGACAACCAAAAAAGACAGGATCAAAGTATAAATAGAGCAACAATAGACATTGAAACGCAGATCCGCAGGCAAAACACAAACATTAGGGTCTTCTCTTCACAATGGTGCCAAGAGTTCAAAGATTGTCAAATCTACAAATATCCCCTGCGTTCTCATTTCCAAAGGTGTGCATTTATGAAAACAATATGTATGCAATCCTACATAAACAAGAGGAAAGTTTGCAAAAAAATGTCGAGAAAAAATTCATTGAAAGAAGTTTTCTTGGTTTGTGAAGACAAGTTTGTAAATTTTGTGGATTATTTTGGAAGCTCTTGTCCAACATGAGTAAAAAAGGATACCTTGCATAATTGAAAAAAATATTGAATTATTTTAGTGATTTCCAACCTAGAAGCACTCCTTTTACAACATTACACACATTTGTATCATCTTCCCTATAATTGAAGATATGAATATGGATAAACTATCTATCTCTAACACAGGTTTACTATAATTAGAAAACTATCAGCCTGCCTACTGAACCTATGGGTCCAATTGCTAGTCATAAAATTTTCAGTTGCTCTAGCATTAAATCTCTATGCTGATTAAAATTTCATATACAACCTTTAGTATGACCTTTAGAATTCTATAAGGATGTTCAAGAAAATTGAAGCCAAAATTCCACAATTATGTTTGTCCTCTGTAGAATTGTCAGAATCCGTGTAATCTCCCAGAGGCAGTATTGATGCATGAAGAGTGAGAGCCATTAATCTAGCAAGAAGTTTACATTGCACTGCTAAATCAAAAACAGAATAGCCATATCTTGGAATTAGTTACTTAACACTAAAAGTGTTTGTCATAATAAAACAAAAGGAACTTTAACATTTTTTTGAAAATAAAACATACAATCAAATATATGTTAAAGCCAAAAATATAATCTCCAACAGCTGATGCAGCTTTCAGAAATTTGTATCAAATCAGTTTTAAAATGTCAAAAGCTGCAACAACTAATAAAAGGAGGTTCATCAAAAGTACATAACTAGTTTGACTTCCTTTATTGGTCTGAATATTGATTAATAATTCTCACATGCTAAGATAAAAAGGTGGCAACAGCAATAAAAATATTCCCCAGTTTGTAAGGAGCAAGGTGGCAAAACTTACTCAAAGCCATGTGATTCCTGATTAATTAACAATATAGCACAACAAAAATTGCCAAAATACACCAGAGCTAAGAACTCTATATTAATCATTTACTGAATAATCTGAGTTTATAAGGCATTTGAACAATTCAATTACCAGAATACTTAGTTTGTATATTGCATTTGACAATCAACACTATTACATGGTTTCGATTCTAAGAATCGTAGATACTGCTTATTTGCATGAAATAAAGCCTCAGAAAAGGGACATTATGTGTATATAATAATATACCTGAATTATGCCTTTTACACGCCATACTCCATGCTTAAGAACCACAATTTGTGGGTCATCTGGATGTAATGAACAAAGCTCTTGTCTAACAGCTTCAACACTAGCATTGTGTTCTGTTGATAACTGCACAGCAGCTATTGCTCCAGTAGACCTGATGAATCGTCCCATTACAACACGTGAATCTCCCAGATTGGCCACATAAAGAGTTCTCTCATAGATTACACCAACCAAACAGCATGATCCAACTGATGCAAGCTGTGGTGTTGCAGGCCAGGCATTTGCCACAACAGACAAAAAAGATTCTTCAGTTGCTATAAAGGCTTTCCGTATTACATCAGCTGATATTCCCTGTTGCTCCAATGCAAACTCTGTGAAAACACGGCCCCTCCTTAGTTGGCATGCCTGCATTGGCTTTTTATTAATGAGATGTAGAACTACAATTTTTCAATCAGTAGAGACGCTAACAATCATTTTCACCCATTGACAAGTATATAAAAGAAGCAATATAACTCTTTTGTTGCAATGCATTGAACTTTGAAGTATTGGATTGGAACGGAAGAGGAAAAGGCAGTTGGGATTACAGCGTGTGCAAGTAAAACTCGGATCTGCTGTGTACGGAGATGGTGCATGATATCAAACACTTTGCTCCTTGTAAGGCACCGTAAATTCAAATCACAAGGCAACAGATTTCTGGGCAATCTCTCCTTTTCTCAAACAATGGTATATGAAAACTAAGTATCATCACCTCAGAACAGAAGGAGAAGCAGAGGAATGTGGGGATTACAATAAGCTTGACTACAAATGACCATGGCAGTGACCAGTAAGAAAGCAGGGCCTTCTAAATCCAAAGGTCAAAGTCCAATTTATGTGTCAAAGGCTACCACAGTCCATATACAACTGATGTCCATATGACCAAGGACTGAAAAACTAAGTTCTACAGCTTCTCTGTGATGCAAAGGCCAAGACACATTTCAGGGATGACATTCCAGAGGCCATTTCTTGGGAACAGCAGAGGATAGTAGTATATACATAAATATATAGGGAAATTCAAATTTATAAATGTCAAAATTTCTCAAATATTACATTTTAATAAAAATGGATCAAAAATATTAAGCTACAAATATGCATACTATATTTATATTGAATAGATAAGGAGGTGGAGGAATGTATACTTAAATAACTACAGTGGCCCTCATGTTGTTCTATTGATGAACATAGAATCACCATGTTTCCAAGTTTAGAACACCGTGATAATAAGAGTGAGTGGATATTTGATCCCAATGGTTCATTGTTTAGAGAGCATCAATACATATCAAGCAAACTATTGTATCAAACTTCCCTGAGGTGCCTTTAAGGACACTTGTAGATTTTGTCAAAATTTGTCATGTATCAAGAAGGGAGTCTTCTAAACTTAAATGCCTTTGTGCCATGAATTTCATTTGTGTGAGCAACGTGAATATTCAAGGGGAGCCAATCATTAATTATACATAGAATTTCATTTGTGTGAGCGACATAAATATTCAAGGGAGTTAATCACAAAACTATACATACTCCTTTGTTTGTCTTTCATTCCTATTAAAGTTCACAGCAATAATGAGGTGGTGCTTGTCAGTGACAATGCAAATGGGTGGGTGGGTGGGTTACATGTAAGGTGTGCCTAACGTTTTAAAAGGGGTATGAGAGGGTTTGTGGTGTCCCCACCCTCTTTTCCTCTGTAATTTTGAGTAAACTGGACCTTTTTTCTTAAATAAAAGAAAAGAAGATGCATCCCCAATCTCCACATAGGATGGGGGACAGCAGGGATATGTCCTTGCTGTCTTACGAACACAGAACTTGGGGTGCACACACATCCTTCCTGAAAAGTGAGTACAAGGACCATGTGTAAATGAATCAAATGAAGATAATTATAATTGGGGAATAAAAAATATTAGAAATATTATTCTAAAGTTATACCCCTTGTTATAAAATCCCATTGAATGATTTAGCACACTTAAGACAGCATAAACCCTCCTTAATTCTAAAAATTCTGGGATCTACAGCCCATGTATCTTTGAAAAAGAAACTAGCAGGATGTATAAATAGTGGACAACAGGGGGCAACCCATGCCAGGATGTAATTCAGGAAACAAGCTTAGATCTTTCCATACAAAATCATTGAGATAAAAACATTTTCAAAATGTACTTTAGCCTCACATACATACCAATTAACATTATCATCAACTCCTTGAAAAAGAAAACTTATTTTTTGAATATGTACTTGTGTTGCACCTAATGATAACTGGTTTGGATTGTCTTTCAACAACTCAAATTTCAATAGTGATCATTAGGTTGGCACAAGTGGGACGATTCATACCATATATGACGTTTTGTGAGCATCTACGTAAAATCTCTATACAACCATATGTTTATTCTTCCTACTTATGTATGCACAACAGCATATATGAAAATAAATGTACACATATTTATTCATGTATTTGCAGGAAAGAAAGCATATTTGTACAATTGAATTTTGCATCAGGCTATGACCATTTATTCCCAGAAACAAATAGAAATTTGACATCAACCACTGAAATTAGGACTCAAAAACAGACAGCTATTAAAATTCATTTAAAACCAAATGTGTGTTGACTCTCAACGTTTGTGAAGCAAAAAAAGTAGAAGATGAAACTATTTCCTTTTAACTGACCATCATATAATGATATTAAACACAACTACACAGATATGTGCAGTAATAATCTAATACATGAAATCTTAAGACAAACACAAAATTTGGGATATTTATTCACAAACCAATCATCTAAGCAAAAAAAACACGAAGTAGCTACATTCTACCGATTATTTTTGCCTAAAGGATGTTTAAAACCATATCAATTTATCTCAAATGTATATGAAGATGTGTACAAATCCACACACAGAATATAAACATCAGTTTGTATCATCTTCTTTATATGAACACATTTGGTAGACATGCAATAACACCGATTATTTTTGCCTAAAGGATGTTTAAAACCATATCAATTTATCTCATATGTATATGAAGATGAATATAAATCCACACACAGAATATACACAACAGCTTGTAACATCTTCTTTAAACGAACACATTTGGTAGACATGCAAGAACATGGATAGCGAAATCAGTAATGGCAAACCCTGCATAAAATCTGATATATCAAAATCATTGCCCAACATAAAGCTTGACATACACAAACGCTTCACACAAGGCCATGATACAATTTGAAATACCCAAATCAATGTCATGCAAACCCAACATAAAATATAAAATACCCAAATTATATATACACCGACAATACATAATTTTATAAACCCAAATCACTATTACATAGTGAATATGTAGTGTAACACTGGCGCTGGGGTACGTCGGGACGCCGGGACATTGGGACAAGTTTCCAAGGCGGGGGACAAAGGGCCTCAATTTCAAGACGGCAAGGGGACGTCGGAGGGGAAGGGGGGGTGCTGTATACTATACATATAGAACTTGAAATGGTAGTTATGAAATGATGTTTCAATGTAACATACCAAATTGAAATGCTTGAACATAGCAAAATTGCAACACGAACTAGAACTAGAACCATTGAACATTCAACATAGTAACATAGTACATACCCAATAGTAACATTCAAAAATCAAAATTCAAATAGAAATTCAAGTACCCGTCTTGGCAGCGGCGGCGGGGGTACTCCAAGTACCCGGTGCAGGGACACCCCGGGGACAGGTACTTCGAAGTTTTTTTGTGTTTTTTTTGGGGAGAGGGGGGGGCGGGGGTGAGTCCCCCAGTTTCACTGTGAATATGTCAAATGTGATGAGCTTAAATGGTAAATTTCCAGATAACTTTTACAAAAGAGATACCCCTAGTTTAAGGCATTTACGAAAAAGCTTACCCTCCGAGGTATATTCACCAAGCAACAAAATATCAATCAAAACAACGTACACAAAATATAAAATAAATATGATAATGGGATCAAAATCCACACACCTGCCACAAAATTTGCCATACTGAAATCAACAAACACACAACACAAAACTTATTCCATTATCGCCAAAGCAATATAGAAACACCAGCCATAAAATTTGTCATACTGAAAAGAACCAGCATACCCAACACAAAAAAAATATGTGGTACAAATAAATCAATTTATAAACACCTCCCATAAAATATCGTGCGCAAATCACTCTGTACACAAAATAAATTTGGTATACTCAAACCAATACACACCCTCCCACATTAAGAAAACAATTAATACCCACACCCCCCAACATAAAATTTGATAATGTACAGTCAACACAAAATAAATTTGATATAGCCAAACAATATACAAACGACCATCTCCTTGGTAAGACTTAAGTTTCTGATGGCTGGATAGACGCTGGCCATGATATTTACCATGCCCAAGTCAAGGCAAACGCTCAATATAAATTTGATAGAACTAAATCAATACACAAAAAACAAAAAAATTTGGTACCAGAGGAACACTGTCAACCCTGCCCCAAAATGAGTAAAAAGAGGTGAGACAACAAGTGTGCATACTCTGGAAATGGCGATAGAGATTATCATTGATAAAGCGAGCTGCCTGTGAACCTCCATGGCCATCATAGACACCAACAAATATGCCAGCCAAGGGTGGGCCTGTTGACTCCACCTGGCACTGATCCTCCACAAGATTATTGGCCTGAGCAACAGCCATTGAGAATTCCCCTGCTACATACTGCCCAATGTCCTTAAACCAAAGCAGGCCCTCCTGCACTTCCTCCATAACATCTGCACTGGTCTGAACATACTTCTCTATGGGCCTCCAACAAGCACTTACTAGATTCATTACACCACCAAGCATCCCTCATTTCCCCTACAAAGGCCTGATCATACAAACCTTTCTAGCCCCTTGATCTGCCAATCTCCAAACCCATCAGGTCACATGGAAACCGAATCGTTTACTTATGGGAGGTTAAAAAGAACAAGATGAGGAAGAGGATGAGAACCAATCATCAAAATATAATTAGACCCAAAAACCCCAAAACAGTGACAAAACAATTTTTTTTGACCCGCCGAAAAAGGGGAAAAAGGCGAAATGGGTAAAGTCTATCGAACCGATCCAGCTACCAAAACGACATCATTCGATCTGGTTTTTTTTACCACCTAATAATCTGGTTTTTTTAATCTGTTTTGATTATCACAGCCCACAACATACATCTTGCTGTACTTGAGCTGGTATTTGAATGGAATAATGGCACACGTGTGTATGTAATGCATCCAAGAGAGAGGAGTTCGGGTCCATTCCTGCCAGCTTGAGGCACTATAATCAAGAAAAATAAAATACCAGGGTGTATGGGCTTTCTCTATAGCTGAGAAATGTTGCGTGCGTTGTTTTGGACCTCGGAAACTCTGATTTTCTAGATTGGGTTGTGTTTTCCATCCTTAACCCAATTTCATATACAGCAATGTTGAGCTTAGTTCTATGACAAAGCTTTTATATATATATAATATAGATTTTCATTATTTTAATTGTTAATTAAAATCTGTAATATATTTTAAGAAATTTTGTGAAGATATTTAAAATAATTGTAAAGATATTTGATATTTTTAATTTAATCAATTTTTATTTTTATTTTTTTATTTTGGTTGGTAAAAAGTCGAAGTCATAGAAGATTTTTATTATTATTATTTAAAATTTAAGTTACAAAGTAACCCCGCTCAGTGCAAGTGCTGATAGGAAAGAGTGGGGTCGAGAAAACTTCCAGCCGTGCTCGGGACTATAGTCTTGATCCTTATACAAAAATTTCGTGGGCATCCCCACGACTCGATATCTATCGAGATTTTATCCTAACATACATAGGTTCCGTGGGCATTCCCACTACCATAAAAATAACTAATTTAGTTCTACCTTAGTAGTTTCATTAATTACAATGATAAATTTTGGAGACATATTTTGTTTAGTACAATAGGATTATCGCTTCTGTATAACTTGATAGTATTCCTTTTGGGAAGTTTCTATTTTGACGCCAAGTATACGGTGTCCTCCTGCAAAAATGACATAATTCTTCCAAACCAAATTGTTAAAAAGGACGATAAAAGAAAAAGACATAAAAATTTAGAGTCTAGATATCCTTTGCCTTCGTACTTAATACTTACACAAGAGCAAAGGGCTCTTTGGAATCTAGCTTCCCTACAGATTATGATGTACATTTCCATTCCCAACTCTT